>CAUJRU010001814.1:0-112419 GCA_963277665.1 Viscum album
AAGAGAGGAACTTGAAAAATGAGGAGGAACACTTACCGGAGAATCGCACCGCAAGAATAATGAAGATCCCAAGCTGTTTGGTTTGATTCAGAAGGATTTGAGTCTCTAAAAAAGACACCATAACTTATCTAGGTTGAGATCCATGAAGTATGGAATGAAAATAACCAAGTGAAATAGAAAAAAACGCGACTTTAAGCTAGGTGCGGTCCGAGTCATGACGTGTACCTTGGGGTCACGACGTATAGGCCATACTGGATAAGTACGCCAGAAAAACTGTCGTCTCAGGTTACAAATTCGACATTTAAACACTAAATTATGTGTACTTTAGGTACATGATCTATACTATATCATGTAATGAACCTTGATTCACAAATTGAATCTGTCCCCAAGTACACGATGTGTACTTCAGATACACGACATGTGCCTATCCTAAAACCTGTAGTAAACCTCAGAAAACTGTTTTTAAGAATTTTTGAACAAACGAGGAATTAAAAAAAGTAAAAAATTACCTGTTAAAGGTAAGATAATGTTACATACCCTATGATTTCAAACCCTTAATATTGTTTGGAATACTATTTAGACCCAAAAAAATCTTCTTCTCCTTCATCATTTATTCACATGTTCACTTTGTAATGATCCATCAACAAAACCTATAATCATACTGATTCCAAACTAAATATAGAAAACAAGAGATAAATTTAATAAAACTAGCACTATAAATTTCACTCAATTACTTCCATACATATCAATAATCCATAAACCATTATTATTCAACTCTATTAAATTATTTGAATTAGTTGAAAATCTTGAGCAAATCACATCACCAATTTGCATATTTTGATTACACTTCCCCTTAGATCATGTCTCCCCTTGAACTTGAACCACATGAACATAAATTAATAGAATTTATATATGTAGGGAGAGGGAAACCTATGAAATCCTAAAGAAAATGATTGTGGTTAATCTTGATGAATCGACCCTTTGATACTTTATTACAATGCACTGTACTATTTTTTTTATTTTTCCAACTACCTAGACAACTTCAACTGTTTTGGCTATATGACTAAATATTATTTACCCACATGATGAGTCTTATTATGATATTTATGTTCTATAGGCTAGGTATATTTCAAAATTTTGGGTTTATACCCATTTATATAAATTTTCTTCATTATCATTCCACCGATATTCCATTTTTCATAGATCTTTCTTTGAGAAGGAATCTTTCCATTGGTCATCTAATATTTCTCCTTCCTCTATTGAAAGAGTCTTTCTATTTCCTTCACTTCTTTCCATGTATAATGACATGTGAATTTTTAAAGGCATTATTTATTCATTATTATTTTATCAGTTATCTGAGTCACACTTCCATTTTTTTAGGGTTTATTCTTACACTGAATTTATATTATTCTTAATCATAATTGGAGAATCTCATCCTTTTTTTATCTAGGTTTATTCACATTATTTCCAAGAGATTTTTATGAGTGTAATAGAGGAGGTGATTGATAAGACTTTCATTGATATCCTTGTGATTACCCTATGGTTGTAAACCTATTTTTCAACTTATCATGTTTTCTTCTAATATAGATTTTTTATATAATTTCAGTGTTAGAAATCCCCTTCTGGGTTCTTTTTCCTTCCCTTAATTATTTTTATCACAATGTATTTACAAATTCTCATCATTAGAACATATAAAACATCTTTCATTAAAGGAATACCTCGTTTATCCTTCCTTGGTTGAGATGTTGATGTAGACAAAGTTCTTCTTCTGACATTGAGCCCATATGCTTCTTGAAACATACTCATGGTGTGTCTTTGTCTTCTACAGTAATAGTATTTGACAACTAATTTCATCAAAAAATATTTCTTTCATAATTTTCAATAAGATTATGCTCATTAATATATTTATAAATATTTATGTCTTCACAATATGAAATATAATTCAATGATTAAAAAACATGAAATATGACCATGAATCCCACAAAAATAAAACATGTTTTCATTAATTCTATTAAAATCTTTTTTAGGTATGTTTTCAATATCTGTAAGTTTTTTCCTATTTGTGGAACTATTCATGGATATCTTTATATCATTCATAGTATAGAGTTAATCATATCCAATAATAGATTTTCTAAAACTGAATGGCCTTTGAGATGACACAATTATTTCATGTTTTTTCTCTGATGTAGCATATTTTCATTTCATTTCATTATCACATGCTGAAGGATAATCAAATAATAAATGAAAATATTCCTCCAATTTGGGATTTCCTTTATAATTATATTTATCCATATATTTTTTCACTGATTCTAGCTCTTTTTCCAATTGTTAAATCTTCATATCCCTTGATTCAAGTTGAAAATTAAGTTCTCTCTTGATATTCTTCCCACTACTCATCTCATCTTCCAATTCATGAGTGAGCTTATCCACCATGTCACTTTGATCATTTATTTTAAATTTTTATTTAGTATTAGAATTAGTACAAAATGTATTCTCCAGTTATATATTTTGGTTCTCCTGAACTAGTTCAGATAGTTGTGTAGAAAGATCATCATTTTGGAATTTTAGATTCTAAATTTCAACTTAGTTCAAATTCATTTCCTTGTCAATAGATTTTAGTTTTTCTATCTTTATAGACATATTTTCCATTATTTATCTTTTGAATCATTCTTCTCTCTTAGATATATAGACACTTCAATAATCATTTTATTTAATCCTTTTATCTTTTTGACTTCAATTTCCTACACTTGGATTCAGATATCTTTAGATTTAATTTCATCATCCAATTTCTGATCCAATTCATTTGTTTCATGTAAAAATTACACTTTTTTCCTTCCTGGAGTTTCCTCATCATCAGTAGTTTCAAAAAAACTTGAAATATTAGGTTATTAACTCATTAATACAACATAATTGAGTGAGTGTATATTTTTTCTATCTAATTCAACCAAACCTTTCTTTAGTACATTTCTGGTTTCATAAACAGAATCAAAATTTTTCTTTAGAAATATCCACACTGAGAAACACCACCCAAATTCTTATTCTTCTTTTCAATTATTCCCTTTTCTATGGAACACCAAGATAATAGAAACTAAAACGTCAATTATGATATTAGAGTAAACCTTGTTAGGGAAACAAATCAAGAAAAGTAACCTATTCACTAATACCAATTGTTAGGTCCAATAGGAGCCTAGATATACTGAGCCGGGGGGGTGAATCAAGGTATAGATATTATTTTCTAAATTATTCCTTCCCCACTAGATCTTTTTCGATTTATTATAAGGGTCACATTGTTTTCTATTTAATGTTTATATTTATCTTATCTTTTCCAAAATTTATCTGATTATGATGCATAAAATGTAAAACTAAAAAAACACAAGAAAATTGAGAATTTTACTTGGTTCACCATCACTAGGATACATCCAAGGAGCATAAAATGATGATGTGATGATGTAACAAATAAATTAAGTCCCACTACCAAAATAAAATGTTTGTGATATATCACTTCTATGCCCATGATCATTTCATTTACAATGTTTTGGGTCTACTCACTAATTTTTCAAGGGTCACTCCCTAGCTCTCTTTCGATGGATCACTACTGGTGGAAAGGATCATCTTATTACTCTTCCTTTTCTCACTTATATAGAAAGTATTTACACATAATTTATGGACATGTAGGTCCCACAAAATTTATAGACATGTAGGTCCATTCATAATTACTAATGAATTCATCCTAAATTATAGGTAGATGCTCTGTTTAATATCTTTCTAGGTTTCTTCTTCATTCCTGTGAAAACACCTAGATGAAACACTTACACTTTCCAGACAACTGGAATAGACTTATCTTTTCTGTAGAAAGATAAATTACCCTTTCATTGGAAATATCTTCAAGTTATTACAAGTACTCCTTTCAATGATTTGAATGTAGCAGTGAATAAACTCCTTATAAAAGTCTTGTTGAAAATAGGAGATCCTATATCTTCTTCTTCTCCTTAAGAATTCATATATGAAAATGATAATATTCAAAAGTCAATGTAGGCACATATATCTATGCACAATACTCTAGTGTGATACCCCTCCATGAGATCCAGAAAAGTATCCCCTTGTTAAGATCCTTGCATGTAACCCATTGAGTAATACCCTAGCACATAACCCCTTGCACAGGATCCTTGCATGAGACCCTGGCACAAGACCCTAGAGCAAGTCCCTTCCATGAGTCTTCTTTCATGCTGAGTGGGAGTTCCAGGTGTGAGAAAACTCTCACACTTTGCACGAGTCCTTGGTGTGAGACCACTTTAATGCTTTTTACGAGTATCTAGTGCGATACCGCTTTCATGCTTTTCATGAGATCTTAGTGTGATTTAGATTTTGCAAGCCCCCTAGAACGAACCCTTGGCACAAACCCATGGAATAATTCCACTTACATGCTTTGCATGAGTCCCTGGTACAATAAATATTTACACGTGACCTTATTCAGATCAATCACAACACTTAAACAATGTCAATAATGTATACACCTTTGTAAGACCTCTATTAGAATCCCTTTAACAAGATATCTCCACGAACCTTCTTTCTAGATGATGCTTTAGATCAATATATTAAGCATAACTTCATCAAAGTTCAAGGACAAGTTAGGGGGTATTTATAAGCATAAATCCACCGCCTTAACTCCAAAAACCATATATGACTATACACATCATTGTAATCACATGCTCTGTGAGATATGGTCATGAAACCCTAGCATGATACCCTTGTTCATATTCGCACTTTGCGCGAGTCCCTGATTAGCATTCACATTCATGATTTTCATGAGTCCCTGGTATGCATTTTCTCTTTGCTCAAGATTCAAAATTAAATCACACACTTAATGAGATATTGAAAGACTATGAGATACCTTCATCATTTCTATATTTTTCTTTGTTTTCATGGACTTTTTTGAGATATTCACACTCAGTGAGATCCAAAGACAATCATGATCACTGCGCGAGATGCCATCACGAGATCCAAACACAATCATGAGTGATTCACGATATCCCACCGTGATGCTCAAAGATAATCACGTGCTTCACATGAGGTCAATTTAGTATTCACATTTTTCAGGATATCAGGTTCATCATTTGTGCTTTGCTCGAGATCACATTCAGCATTCACACTTTGCGTGAGATCAAACATTGATGCAAACTCTTTATGTATTCTATGAAAAACTGCCTTCATCAACAACCTAAAACCTTATCAAAAAACACAATCAACATAAATGTACCATCATGATGTATTTTTTTCTAACAATTTTTAGTATTTACATTGGGGCTATAGGACCAATCATCACAATATTATCTTCTTTGGTTCACTACCTCACAAGTTTGTTCTTTAGTAGGTTTCACTGCTCACTAGGGTGAATCACTGGAATCCCACTTTAAAAAGGAATTGTGATGGGGAGAGGATATATGGGGATTATATACTATTACCAACACCCCTATAGTCTCTGATGTGGGATAGGAAAATAGGTGTCATGACATGAAACCCATATGTCATGTTGTGACACCACAACATCCAGCAACCATGAACCATAAGGCACACAATATCATTTATTTTGTACTAAAAAAATATCACCCTTAGTTCTTTCCCTACGAATCAGAGGCTGACTACCTCCTTTTATATTAATTGTAGGATCTACATTGGGGCTGCAGGACCCACCATCACAATATTGTCTTCTTTGGTTCACTACCTCACGAGTTTGTTCTTCAGTTGGGTTCACTTCCCACCAAGGTGACTCACTGCCACCCCCTTTAAAAATGTCTTGTTATGGGGAGTGAATATCTGGGTATTATATACCATTCCCAACACCCCTCTAGTCTCTGATTTGGTATAGGGAAACAAGTTCCATGGTGTGACACCCATATTTCATGCAGTGACACCCCTGCATCCAGCAACCATGACTTATTGGGAACACACTATCATTCATTTGGGAATCTAACAACTATGGATAGAGAGATATGAAATACACCATATCTTATCACCAATTGATTCGTGCATATATTAGTGATTATTAAGGCACATATTTGTCCCAACTCACTCTAATATCTAGGTTAAAATATACCATATATTGGTTAGAAGATATGTGGAGATGGGTAATTCCTCTCACATCTTTGATATGGGATAGATAGATAATGGTAGTTCATCTAGAATATCTAATATTAGAATAAAATGGATGAAAATTTATCATCATGTTTAAAATCATTCTCTTCCAAACAATTTAGGATCAAGGTGGAAGATGGTGCAGTGGATGTTATCACATCTTCATACACATAGAACTAGGATTAGGAGGGATAAATATATAGTTGTATCCCTAAAAATGTGTATTTAATCTAGTATCTTGGCATATAGTTATAACCATATAGATTTTTATTTTTTCCATCATCTGAATATGTATAAAAAGATAGCATTGGAGATGTTTATTTCCTATAGAACTTAAAATATTGGTAGAGATGTGTATTTCCTCCAACATATAATGGTTGATGTATCTCATGTGAACTATTGGGTAGGAAATCTAAGAAGGAATATGAGATCATATTTTTCTTTTAATATACAATATAAATAAGAATTTTTATTTGGCGAGTGTGATGAATTTGAGCTATGGGTAGCCTGATAAAGACTGATCATGAGTATTGATATATACAATGATGATGTTAGGTGATTTTGTTTTTCTACACTTTTCTTATTTTTTTTGCAAGTTGAAACTAGATTTTAATGGGGTAAAATCACTATTACAATGATTATACTGAGTATTATTACTTACCCATGTGTGTAAAATTACATGTTGTTCTGCTTATATTGATTTAGATCAGTATATTAATTTGGAGAGATATCCAAGAGGGTAGTGATGAGCGATAGATGTTATATCCATTTGCATGGAGTTATCTTTATGATGGGCACTCTCAAGTCATTAGTGATCAATTTTTCATCTATTCAATATGTGTTTTTGTATATGATGATTCTTTTGTATTATCATACATTATACCATGGAGGGTATGTTATATATTCACATTCTACATTTCTCAATTTATGTTTCATACATGTCTTGGTGGATGAAATTGTATGATATCATGTGATTGGTTATATATATAGGTAATACCTCCCATCATTTTGTGTAGACACCACAATGATGTTCACTAGGTTCTCATATATTGGATGTGAGATTAGGGTGTTCACTTTTTAGTATGATGATATTTGAAATTTCATTTTTTAAAATTTATTCCATTATGATTTGGATAAGGGGTTTTACTTAACAATCCTTTAGTGTTATCAAATAGATTTTCATAAAATTTAGAATATATTTATAGGTTTTTGGGAAAATTTTAAATTTATAAAGAACAAGAATTTCACATTAATAGATATGTCAATATTATTTTTAATGATATATGAAAGGCATATGTAGTAGAATCATAGTTGTTGATCATGTTATTGTAAACATGGATATAAGATATAATTGTATATAATAGATCATATTCACATATACAAAAAATAATGATATCTAATATCGTTATCTATGATAATTTTTAAAATATAGATTTTTAATGAAACATGGATAATGATATAGATATATCACTTCATACAATTTAAAATATGGAGAGATATAGAAATATGATAGTTTTTTTGATAAATTTAATTTATAGTATTTTCACAAGTGATATAGAAATATCACATCAAATTATTTATGAGAAATATAGGTTTTCCTATATCATATGCAATAATAACTGCATATCATCATCTGTGATATAATGTGTTCTTAATTTTTATTCTATTTTAATTTTGAAAAAGTAAAATTTACTTTGTAAATTTTTATAAATCATATAATATTAATTTAAAATACTTATTTAACTTATGAATGGTTCATAAATTGATTTTAATTATGATTATTTTTCAAAATTTTCCATGATTAATAATTAAATGTTTAATATTAAAAGTTAATATTAAATTACTTTACATTATAGGTTCTTAAAAATTTATAATTTTGATGTAAATTTTTTATTTTAAAAATATAAAATAATTTTTATTGTTTATAAATTACGATATAAGAAAAATATAAAATTTATATATCTCTTTTAATTTTTTTTATAAGAATAATAGTTTGAAATTTTCATATTAATATATTTTCTTGGGAATTTATTTCAACCATACCAAAATAGTTTTGGTGGGAATGAGATAAAGGTTTAAATAAATATAAAATATAATATACTAAATAATGTAAATTATTTACATTGTTATTATGAAAGTTTCATATGAATTTAAAAAGTAAAAGGTTTAGATTGTTATAAATAATAATTTTTAAAAATAAAAGAGTGTAACATCCCAACATTTTCTGAAGATGCCTCAATATCATTTATAGGTATCCTTTTTCCTTGATTTGAGTATATATTATTTGGGTTTTAACTTGGGGAGTTTTTTAGAGAAATTGGAGAATTGTGGAAGGAAGAGGGGTAATGCACGGTTGGTGCATGATTTGACCAAACTGTGCACCCAGCTTAGAAAACCATGATAATCCAAGAAGAGGGGATTAACATGGTTGGATCATGGGGTTTCAAACCATGTTACATCTTATTAGTAACCATGTGACACCCCTGGGTGAGACACATAGTTAGGGAACACGGTTTGGGAAAACTATGCGCCCCGTACAAGAAACCATGCATGCAGAATTTTAATCACATGAAAATTATTAAAAAAATTCCCGAACCACTATATTATTTACCTAAACACATTATATTTAAAATAATACATTTTCTCCCATTTTTGGATTTTCTCTGATGGATTCCGAGGCCTTTCAATCTCTATTCTTGGTGAATCGAATCCCGAATTGAAGATCTGCAACTGTCTCAGTAAGATATTCTCATACCGTATTTTTTCCTACCATTATACCATCTTTATCTCATACTTTCAAGGGATGTTTTCCTATATTTATGATATATATATAGATCTAATTGTATCTATATTCATTTGATCTTATATATAGGTTTCATATAAAAATCTCATTATTTATCATGATCTTCATTATTTCACTTCAATTGAGGATTTCCATTAGCGAGCGTTCATCACCAATCTTGAGGTAGGTGATCTAAATTAAAAATCCCATAGTCTTGATTTAATTTTTTTTATGTAATTTTGAAATTATAAATCTACATGATTGAGAAATTGTATTGATGATTAAATTTATTAGATTTTAATTTCTATGTGACAATGATTTGGGTTAATTTGGGCAATTGAAATTGGTGAAATTAGATTAATTAATTGGTCAATTAATTAATGGAATCTTGTGATTATAAAATTTATGGTAAATTGGGATTGTTTAATTGGTAAGTTAATGTGATATGAACTAATTAAAAATGGATATTATGATATAGTTGACTCGACCTTAATAGGTTATACAAATTGAATGTTGCAAAAATGGTTTAATGGTGAATTGCACAGATTATTTCATGTGATTAAAATAATTGAGTCATGTTTTTTTAATAAAAATTGCAATGGTAAATCATTAGGAAAAATTTTATATAACGGGTTAATTATGATTAATCAGGATAAATGTGATATTTGTGATTTGTGTGATTTATTGATAAATGTGTGCGGGACATAGAATGCATCTTTAAAAGCCCATAGTGGTGAATGACTATGGGACACAAAATGATGCTTCAAAATACCACTTGTGTGATTTTTTGATATATGCATGTGGCACATGGACTACTACTTAAAAATCAAACTTGTGTGATTCTTTGATAAAAAATTTTTGTGACACAAAATGCTACTTCAAATACCCATAGGGTGTTAGACATGGCGTTCTAGACCCAAAATGTTAGCATTGGACTATAGTTCCAATTGTACATAATATTAATTTAAATGAAATGATAATTGATAACCATTGTATGGTGAAATGTGACATTCATTTGGGATAATTCAGACTTTATCATGGGCCGAAGAAGGTATTGTGGACCAGGTGTCCTTGGGAACCTGAGGGATTATGGGGTTAAATAAAAAATATTTGAATATATGTAAATTGTTTACTTTATTTATAGTATTTTATTATTTATAAAACTACATATAATGTTATTTTATGGATATTGTTTTAGATTTTGTTGGTGGTGGCCTACTATTTTGTACTAACACTCTACTTGGGAAGCCTGATTGGCACCCGAATAGACTTCATATTCACAAGACAAGATAAGGGAAAGATCCCTATGTTAGATTGATGATTTGGGGATGAAGCATGGATTAGAGAACCATACATTATTCCGGAAATACTTGGGATTTTTAGTGTCTTTATTTATTTTGGGTTTTTCATATTAACACCTGACATGTATTTTTACATGACATATCTACTGTTTAGTTTTGGATGTTGTATTTCCTATTTTGTTCATCATGTTATACTAGTGTGGTTTGGTTACTGGTTATATAATTTGGTTATTATTATGTATTTACACTATTTTGATACTCGATATAGAGGTCATAGTCTCCCTATGATCGATATTAGACCATCGCTGCTAGTCATAAGCCTATGACATATGGGGAGGTGCGCCTGAGGTGATGTGATTGACCGACTTAGGACACCGGTGTGTGGAACTTGGGGTGGGACATTACAAAGTGGTATTAGAGGAGGATTTATTTTAGTTCTTTACTTTTTTCTTACTATATAGGATAATTATACAAGATAATAAGATGATTTATTCCTTGGTTAAGAGATTATGTATGAGATTATCTAACATATTTATGAGGGTAAAATCCAAGTACCCAGGGTGGTATTATTGTTATTGATGTGTATTGTTACAGTTGATGTTATTTCACATTGGGTGATGCAATTATTTTGTGATGCGATTATTGTTTTTGAGATTTTCTGAGATTGGAATCATGAAATAATTTTAAACGAGAGTTGAGTATGCTTTCATCATTCTTGGAACTCAGGATTATTATGTGATATATATTATGTTTAGGCATGCATGGGAAAATGGGGTTTAGATAAGTTGTGGAAATTGAAATGTTTTTCCTTAATTGTGTAATTTTAAATAAAAAGGTACCTACTATGAATTGAAAGTTGTAAAATGATGCAAGATGCGAATAAATGGGTTTCTAATGATAAACTTTAATAATGAGAATTACTTTACCCTTGTTAACCATGAACTAGATGTACGATCGTTAAGGGTAGTGATAATGCATCAATTTTGAATGTTTAGTAGAGAAAGGGGGGATGGATTGTTATGGATTTATGTGAAACCCCTTTTTAAAATGAATTAACGTTGTGTAATGTTTCCTAAGATGCATTTTTGTAATTGTAGAGATATTCCTCCATGATAACGCTTGTTGAGGGGAAAAAAGAGCTAATGTTTGGAAATGATACTCCAACAGTGGAACATGAGGCATTGATAGTTCTAAGTAAGTAAGTCTAAGAGAAGTTCTGAGATAAATTTTCTTGATTAATATAGTTTATGGAAAGAGAACCAAGGAGGTTTGTGAAGAATATGTTCTATATAACATGGGAGTTTGAATTTATACACCCTCCAACTTTCACCAGAGATGGTGGACCTGAGGTAAGAGAGTTTTGGATTGATTCTATCCAGACTATACTTGACCACATAGAGACTCATGCTAAGAAGAGAGTCAAATTGGATGTTTACATGTTATGTAGTTAAGAAAAGCATTGGCAGAAAATCCAGACTCAGGATGGAAAGCTAGACAGTATGGAGTGGGAGGACTTTTAGAAGATTTTTTTAGAGCACTTTTACCTTGTGCCTCTTTGAAAAGAGAGAAGTTGAGATTATGAGGTTCACTTAGGGGATTATGTTCACCATGGAATATACTATACACTTTAAAAATTTTAATCACTTTGTTCCATTACTAGTTAGAGATGAGGTGACCGCAGAAAAGGAGTTTTAGGATGTGATTAAATGTGAAATTAAGTCCTAGGTAAATATCTTTAGGCTGAAGATGTTTTTAGAAGTGCTGTATCAGGCTCTCATTTATGAGGGGAACCTGAAGAAGGGTTCTTCTAGAGGAAATTTGGGTTTTAATGGATGGTTAGGAGGGATGAATTCTAAGATAAGAAAGCATAATTACGAGAATGTTGACCAAATTAGTTGAAAGAAGAGTGGCCAGGGGGAAGGGTTAGTCACACAAGACCTTATTTGGGTGACCTATCACTAGTGCAGTAGGTTGGGTCACTTTCTTAGATAGTACCTCCGACCACCAGTAGAGTGCCAATATTGCGGTAGGATGGTACATCTATAGAGGTTTTTCAGGAACTTGAAAAAAATAGGTAATGATGGAGCACCTAAGCAGAATTAGAGTATGGGAAGGGGATATTTTACACTATATCTTTTTGGAAGCTAGAGTTCTACTAGATGCGGTAGTAGAGGCAGTATATGTGGTTCTTCGAGGTAAGATCACCCGTATCAGCAGAGTGGTGTAGCTTTGGAGATTCAGATTGTATCACATGGAAGTGGGGAAGGACTGTTGCTTACAGTTTAGCCTACATTTTTGGATGGAAAGGCTAGACCAACGATAGTTAGAGGTACTATTATTGTAGGTTCTACACTAGATAATTCCTTATTTGATACTAGAGATTCTCATTCTTTTATATTTTCACTACTTGTAAATGGTTTGATCATGGTGGTGGAGTTTGTGAGTGTCACACCCAAGATATTAATTAAATGAACTTTTTTTCTTATATTTTTATCCTAACAACCCCCCTAAGTTCCCCCTAATCACACACAAAAATTTGTGGCTTTTTGACATGTTTTTAGGGGAGAAAGGAGGGTGTACAGTTCCAAATCGTGCACACAAACCGTGTACCAATGTTCAGGTCATTAAAAATGTTTTAAATCGCCTATTTTACCTCCTAGTATTTATCCTAATTTGGCCCTTCCTCATCCTATTATAACCTAACATCCATGGAAGACCCCAAATCTTCTCAAAACCTCTTTGGAACTCCATTTTGAAGGAGGATTTGGTGGAGGAACTTCAAAGAATCTCAAGTAAGTGTCTCTCCTTATTAGTTTCTCTCCTTTCCATGAAGTTTCTTCTCTTTTATTTGAAGATACAAATGAATAGAGGTTAGGGTGTCAAACCTAGGGTTTAACCTTGGGTTTTCTTGGTCTATTCTTGTGGTTTTAGGCTTGATATTGGTCTCTCTTGGTGCGATGGTGGTGCGATTTTATTTTCACACAAAGATTCAAGGGTTTCTATTAATTTGGTAGGTGATTCCATTTTTATGAAATCATTGTGACCTAGATTCTTTTTTTTTGATATTTTCAGGTTTATTGCATTTTATTATTGGTGTGAAAGCTGGTTTTGGTGATACTTATAAAGAAAATGAATTTTAAGTGCCAATTTTAGGTGAAATTATGGGTTTTTCATATAAATCTTTTATTGGTTCATTAATGGATGACCTATAATTATTTAGTTATTTTTACTGAACTATATTAGGGATAAAAATAATTTTTCAATGTTATTATCCTTTGGTTGTTGATACGAAATTGGTTTTGGGTGACTTTTCTTAAGTAAATGATTTTTGAGTACGAATTTGGTGTGAAATTGGGTGTTTTACATGGCTATTCTATGTGACGCTTATTAAGGTTGTTTTATAAATCATGTAATGGGTTTATAGAAATGTTTTGGGTGTTTCACAATATTTTTTGGAAAATATTATTATGCACATGGTGTTCAAAGTGGGGTTTCAAAGGGATTTTTGTGTTTAAGGCATTGTTAGTTTTTGTGAACCTGTTTTGTTAAAAATAAAAATGTTTTGTTGTGTAGTTTGAGTAGAATAAAGTGTGTATAGATACTGTAATGTTTTTATGTGACCATTAGTTATTTTTTATATTAAAAGGGATATATTTATCATGCTTAAAATTTTTTATCACAAAGGGGGAAGCCCGGGTACCTAGGTGGGAGAATTTGTACTAGTACGGCTAGTGAACTGGATGAGTTTTGTCCATGTTTCACTTAGAATTTGGATAAAAAAACTATAAAAAAAACTATATGGATGATTATTGGGTACCACTAGGTTATGGGTATGTTCTCAAATAGTGGTTCGTGCATGAGAACAGATTTTCCTATGGTTACTTTACAACGAGGTACGAGGTACATAGGGCCCGAGAAAATATTATGCCTAGGGGTGTTCCTGGTTTTATTACTCATTGGATTTGTGGTATTTAACCTTTTACTAGGGTGTGTTTGGAATTATATTATAGTAGATAACATTAATATTTAAATGTGTTAACATTCTGAAAGTTTTAGCATGTAAACTGTTTTAATTGAAAGTTTCATTTCTTGGAATTTGTTACTGCTTTTCTTTGCATACTAAAACCGCTTTTTTTAACCTTGTATTGAATGAACTTTAGAATAATTGGGTGGTATAATATTGAGATTAGTATCAAACTCAACTTACACCCCTTTTGTGTAAGTAGACTTTATTTTTCTTGAATCAGGTAAAGGAAAGGCTTTGGGTGATGGCGGTTCGGGGTGTTAGTTCCCATCCTTGGGGAGGTGTTTTGAAGACGACTTGTGGGTGATGACCCCTTGTCCTATGGAGTCCTTGGGATATTTTTCTTCTATTTATTTGTGTATTTGGAACTTTTTATTTTTTTTAACTTATGTATTCAGTTTTGGTTTTTTGTTTAAGACTTGTTTGGCTTGAAAATTTCAGATTTATATTATGGGTTGTTTTTAACGTTTTATGATTTCATACTCGGGTAAATCATTCCCAAACCTAAATTAATGATACATGGGAACTTGTTCCAGTCCGTGGGGATAGGGAACACCCTTAGAGCCTTACCACGGGCTGGGTTTGGTGCCGATATTGGTTGCTACCAGATTCAGCTCATAAACAAATGGTATTAGAGGAGGCCAATGTTTTTAGATTATGTTACTATTTTGGGATGAGTTGGGATAGACATGAGATAGGATTGTCAGGGCTTGGGTTTTTGGTTGTGAGTAGAGTGCCTGGCCTGCACCTCTCATGGCTGACCTTAAGTCACCAAGGGATGTTTTAATTGTCTGATTGAATTCACTTCCAAGTGAGACATGTGGGCTGTAGACCACATGTGGACATCGAGCGGGGGTGGAGTAGTTGTTTATTTTATTATTGTAGTGTGTTTAAATTATTTATATTTGTTTTATTTGATTAAAATTTTCAGAATGGTGGTATTTACTATTGTTTTTGTGACTGTTGAATTTTTTAGCAATATGTCTCCCTGAAAAGCTCCCATGTGCCCATGGGAGGAAGCCAGAGAGAGTTCTCCCACATCAATTGATCAGAGGCTAGTCAAGGCCAAGGTATGGTATGTCCAAGATCTAGGATTGGGAACAAATACTATTCCATATCTGGTTAGAGAGGATTAGACTGGTCCTATAAAGGACATGGCCCGAGAGTTCCTGAAAAATAAGCCTCCTACCTTTCGAGGCAGCATAGAACCTTAGGAAGCATAAGAATGGCTCGAAAATATTGAGTGCATGTTCGAGTTCCTGGATACACCTGAGGAGATCAGGGTGAAATGTGCCTCCTTTATGTTAGAGGGTCCCAGTCACAGGTGGTGGGAATTGGTTCTTCAAACTGAGAAGAATGAACAGATGCACTAGGGAGATTTCAAGGATGTCTTTAATGAGCAATACTGCCTCGAGGTATTGGAATATGCCCGATCCTGAGAGTCCATGGATCTTGTTTAGTAGAATTTTTCTATCATGGAGTATGCCAACTATTTCACTGATTTGGTTTGGTATGACCATAAAATCGTCTCCAATGAGAAAGCGAAGGCCCAAAGGTTTAAAAATGGACTGCGACGAGAGATATACTTCCAGGTGTTCTTATTTAAGCTGAAGACCTATGATGAGGTCATTGATCGGGCGTGCATAGTGGAGATTGATAGGAAAGGTAGGGCTGGTTTCTATGGTTCAGTATCAGTAGTGGGTAGTGGCAGCTCCTCTAAGAAGAAAAGGAAGCGGGAGGAACAAGTAAAGAAAAGAGGTGGCAGTTCAGGCCACTATTCCAGGCAGTTTTTGTCTGCAACTTCTGATGCGAGATCAGTCGTGTGACACCAGTGTGGGAAGCCCAGACACATATGACCATCATGACCACTTCCTCTAAATCCTTTTTACCAGTGTGGAGGCATGGGGCATTTACAACGCTTCTGCGGGGTGGCACGTCCACTTCCGAGTGGGGCATGGTCAGTGGATTCAAGAGGAGTGCCAGTACAGTCCGAGCTGTCGATGACTGGGTGATCTCAATTTGTTAGATGTGGTGGTAGGGATGGGTCATCTTCTGGGAAGTTCTAGTTCAGGGCACAACCAAATACCAGTGGTCGTCCCTAGGCAGACACCAGACATCTCCATGTAGTGGATCAGGAACCAGTAGGATCAGAGGCGGGACCGTTGACTATTCGAGGTACCGTTTTGATCACATATTCTATAGTTGCTGTACTTTTTGATACTGGTTCATCTGTTTCATTCATTTCTAACTGTTTTGTGGACACACTAAATTTTCCTTCTTATTTGTTGTCTTTTACGATGGAGTTGGTGACACTGCTGGTAAAGAAGAAGGAGTAGGGTCTCAGGTGCCCGTCGTGTGTGTTTTCTGTGTTAGGGGTCGAGATGGAGTGAGAAATATTGGTCTTAGATATGAAACTTTTTGACATCATACTTGGTATGGATTGGCTAGTACAATTCCAGGCACACATCGATTGATACAGGTGGCATGTGAGTTTCACAACACCTGATGGGAGTCGTCAGGTTTTTAATAAAAAATAAGATCCTCAGTCGGGTCACGCAGGACCTACACTCCCAGAGTTGGGAAGTATTATATTCTATTTTTCATTTCTTGTGCTAGAGTATGATGGTATTTACCCTGAAGGAGAAATACCTCATGTGGTGAATGAGTTTCCAGAGTTAATCCCAGTTGATTTCTCAGGTTTCCCTCCAGAGCGTGATGTGGAGTTTTCGATTGATCTGGTGCAAGGAAAATAGATGATATCTTTTCCCTCATATCATATGGCCCCTACCGAGATTAGGGAATTAAAGATATAGCCGGATGACTTGTAATCCAAAGGATTCATTCGCCTGAGAATCTCTCCTTGGGCTGCTCATTTTTTGTTCATGAAGAAGGATGACAGATCCCTCCGGTTGTGCATTTACTACCAGAAGCTAAATAAGGTAACAATTAAGAACATATACCCTCTTCCCAGAATAGATGATTTGTTCGATAAGTTGAAGGGGGAAAAGTGGTTCTCAAAAATAGACTTTCATTAGGGATACCATCATCTCAGGGTGAAGAAGTCAGATATTCCGAAGACAACCTTCCGAAGCAGGTACGACCAATTTGAGTATTTGGTCATGCCCTTCGGATTGACCAATAATCCATCAGTATTTATGGAACTCATGAACAAGGTGTTCCACGAGTATCTCAATTACTTCATTGTGGTGTTCATGGATGAAATTATAGTATACTCTAGCTCTGATGAGGAACACAAACATCACTTGAGGATCATTTTGGGCACCTTGCGGGATCACCACCTCTATGTAAAGTTTTCAAAGTGCACATTCTGGATTAGGGAAGTGAAATTTCTGGGGCATGTGATCTCTAAGAAGGGGGTTTCAGTAGACTCTGATAAGATCAATGCAATCATGTCATGGGAGAAACCGAAGAATGTGTTTGAGATCAGGAGTTTCCTTAGCCTGACTAGTTATTACAGGTGGTTTGTTCGGGATTTCTCTCGACTTGATTCACCAATGAACAGACTCACCCAGAAAGGGGTGGAGTTTGTATGGGGCCTAGAATGTCAGGCATCCTTCGAGGAGTTGAAGTGACAATTGACTACCACCCCCCGTTCTGTTTTTTACATAGGCTGGAAAGGGGTATGTGGTATACTGTGACGCTTCAGGTATGGGTCATGGGTGCATGCTTATGCAGGATGATCATGTGGTGGTGTACGACTCTCACCAAATCTGACCACACAAAAATAATTACCTGACCCATGACTTGGAGTTGATAGTGGTGATGCATTCTTTGAAGACCTGTCATCACTATCTCTTTGGGGAAAAGTTTGTGGTCTACCATAGAGACCTAATCCTTTTACATATAACATTTCATGATTTTAAGCATAATTAATCATCAGAGTACAATCCAAGGATCATTAAGTCTAGTGTCTTGGAAGACTAGGTACATATAACATAAAACATGGGGCTAAAAAACACTTCTTTATTTAATCTCCAAGATGAGCTCCTAACTTACTTTGAGCCCTTATATCTGTATAAGGTACCCTGGGGAACACATGAACGAGGGGATGAGCTAAAAAGCCCAGTAAGGGAATGAACATAAGGATACAACTTAAGCACATGAGTTAGGAGGCATGCCATATTGATATCCAAAACATGGAACATATAATATCATATAATCATGGGATAATATAAAAATGGAATAATATAAATGTGGCAGAATCATAAAACATTTCTTTAGTACGGGTCAAGGCTAATTGCCAATCCCGTTTCCCATTTCAGTACGAGTCAAGGCTAACCGCCAATCCCGTTTCACATCACATCTCATGAGACTTAACCTTACCCAATGAATTGGAGAGCTATATAGGTGCACCCATATCAACATTTTCATGAATATTATTGACACATAAATATACTTACCACATATACAATCATACCTAATCAACCATACATAAACATAAGGGTACCCATGGAAAGAATTGAGTATCACAATCATGACCAATGGGAGTATCATGAAAGTGTCAATGTAAGGAAAGAATTAGACAATACATGGATGTTCATAGGTTAAACTAGTCATATAACATCATAAGTAGTGTCAAACAAAAGTGACAGCATTTGAGAAATGTATTTTAGAAAAATAATCATTAAAACATTTTTGTGCGGTTTTAAGGAAAATGCTATAGAGCTTTTCAAATAGAAAAGAGGAAAATCATTTATATAAAACCAGAATTTAACCAATAATGTTTTAATAATAAAATACTAATTTTATAAAGATAATGGTGTTTTAAAATAGAGGATAGAGTGAACTTGAAATTTGGCTAAAAATTCGAGAAGTCCCCTTAAAACAGGTCTGCTTATCGGAAAGTTCTAAAGAGGGAATCTTTTAAAAACATGTATATCCCCGAAAGAAAGTGATGAAAGGGTCTTAATATAATAATATTTTACAAATAACCAGAATTAATAACATTCACATAAATAAAAAATATAACACCATTTTTAAGGAAAGATAAGGCAACCCGAAAGAACAAATAAGGTTTGGGTAGAATTCGTTACGATTTTATCGACACAGTGTCAGGTGTAACTAAGAGGGATTTATGAGAGATATAAGAGGTTTATAATCACTTATCAAACATTAGGGAAGTATGTGGGAGGTGAAAAAACATACCCCATAACTTGGTATTACACAAATAAAAATCATAGCATTGAGAACAATCTTGACTAAGAGTGAAAAGGAGAGGATCCCTTACCTTAAATCCGTTGGTGTTCACCACTTGTTATTAATGACCTGAATAAAAAAATTTAGTCTTATTAATTAATAATTAAAGAACCTATTATATATTTAATTTATTTATTATAACCCTTTTTAGTTCATTCTAAGTCTTTTTGATTGGTTATAAGGTTCAATTTCATTGTTCGGGCTTGTTTATTTACTTGGCTTTAAAAGATCGATTCAATTATATTCAAGTTTGGATTATATGTAATATGAAAGTGGTTTTCTAGAATTAAATTTATATTCTATTAGTGAACATTCAGGATATTACATGTTTTTAAATTTAATTAGGTTACTTAGAGTGAAGTTGAATTATTATTTAAAAAAACAGTGACAACCGTTTTTGTTAATCGATGGGTTTGATAACAAAGAACATGTGTGGGTTTTATAACTCAATACCATTTTTACAAAAGGATTACAAAAAAAAGGATATATTTCATATATAATAATCTGGTTAAACCATAACAAATTTTTTTTAATGACCAGAATTAAAGATAATGATAGAAATTGATAAACCGTTGTCATTGAATGTGCTAAATTAGCACATCTCAAACATTGCTTTTATTTCGTTCAAATAAAAGGGTGGGGAAAGGAGAGAAGATAATTAAATATACCCTTAGAATGAAAAACTTACAGTACATGTATGTTACTGGATTTATCATACTATTATGGAGAAAATAGGTGAGGAAAGAAACAAAAAGAAAGAGAACTTAAAAGAAATGAAGGAATTGGAAAGAAGAATTTACCTCTTGAGACTTCCTCCTTTGAGAACCTCTTAAGGGGAGAGGTTTTGGTATTTTGAAGAGGCTAGGAGATTTTGGACGTGGGGGAGGATATTGAGGAGATATTTGGTCAGAATAATGGAAAGGAAAAAGGCTTGAGAGGAGTGAAGAGAAGAGGGAGTGAAGGGGGGTTTTTATAGTGGAGGAGAGGAGGGATTTCATAATATTATAATCATTAATTTATTATTTCTTCACAAGACAAGGAATAATAAGTATTCCATGACCAAGAATAGTAATTTTATCATGTGATACCGAACCAAGTGGTCTTAAATCATCAGAACATCATCAATGACTCAATAAATCCCTTATTTAGCATTTATTATGAGTTATCAGATTCTACTATTCATAAAAAATTCAAGTATTTTAGAAAAATCCCAAAAATTTACCCTAACCATTTTTCGACGTGTAGAATCAAAAAATGAAGTCCATTTTTCTAAAAATAAATTTCTAAATATGATTATTTTAATATTTAATTAAAATAATAATTTATTATCAAAACTAGTTTTAAAACATTCATTAACTTATTCTAAAATATAGGTATATCGTACTTCCAACTTGAATATTATTTTTATACTACCATAGGCGAGGATAATATTCATTAGGTTATATAACTATTCATAAGGGTATGTTACTATTTATTAGGGTAGGTTACTATTCACTAAAAATTAAGTTTTTCTTATCGGACTACAAATAACATACTGATTACAACCGTGTATGCCAGATTTTCAAAATTCCAAACACAGAAGTGTAAAAATTATGTTTAAAGGTCACTTAGCACTTAGTATTTCATTATGTTGTGTTTACATGTGATTTTATGACATACTTATGAGAAGGGAATTTCTATTGAAAAACATTGGGTCGTTACATCTACTCTGATCACAAAAAATTGGCCTATATATTCTAATAGAAGGACCTCAACTTGAGGCAGCGTCGCTGGATCAAGTACCTGTAGGGGTCCAAATTTGAAATTGTCTATACCTCAGGCAAGAGAAATGTAGTGGCTGATGCCTTGAGTAGAAGAGTTCCAGTGCAGAATTTGAGGAAGTCCAGTGATGAGTGGGCTTTGATGGGAATCTTTACTTATATGCATGTGGAGACAAAGTAGAAAAATGGGGGTGCGTTCTTGGAAAGCGTTTAGTTGAATCCCTCTCTGTTGGATTTGATTCGGCGAGAACAGCCCAGTGATGATCTTTTTCAGTGGTCGAGGTAGTTTCTTCATGGTGGGGATATGTCTTCTGATTGGTCGTCATCTCCAGAAGACATCCAATGCTTCAAGGGTCATTCAGTAGTGTCGTCGTCTCTGCAGAAGGTGGTTATATAAGATATCCACCAGTATGAGTGGGTTATCTATCCAGGTTCTACCAAGATGTATTATGATGTACGAAGACAGTTCTGGTGTCTGTGTATGCAATGAGACATAGCATAATTTGTGTCGAGGTGCTATACATGCCAGCAAGTGAAATCAGAGCATCAAAGGCCCTCCGATTTTCTCCATCCATTACCCATTCCTACCTAGAAGTGGGAAGAGGTCTCCATGGACATAATTTTTGGATTACCTCATACAACTCAGGGTAATAATTCCATTTGGGTGGGGATTGATCATCTAACCAAATCAACCCACTTCATTCTGATAAAAGATACATCTAAACTGGATGAGTTGGGCCATTTGTATCTTCGAGAGGTGGTAAGACTCCATGGAATTCCATCAATAGTTGTATCATATAGAGACTCCCATTTCACTTATTGGTTTTGGGAAGGCCTTCATAAGGCCTTGGGGTCTCAGATTAAGATGAGCATGACATACCATCCTCAAACAGATGGTTAGATAGAACGAGCAAACTAGTTTCTGGAGGACATGCTCCATGGATGTCTTCCAGACCTTAGAGGTTCCTAGGATAGCCATTTGGGATTTCTTGGGTTTTATTATAGTAACATTTACCAATCCTCGATTTTAATGGCTTCTTTTGAGGTGCTCTATGGTCGGCCATGTCGGTCCCCCCTATGTTGGGCTGAGGAAGGTGAGACTTCACTTTTCGGGACGAGCCTTGTGTAGGAGACTTCTGAGAAGGTCAAATTGATCAAGAAATGCTTGTTGACAGCTTAGAGTCATCATAAATCTTATTCTGATCAGAGGTTTAGAGACCTAGAGTTTTCAATGGGTGACGTGGTATTCTTGAAAGTGGCCCCTCGTCTGGGCCATCGACGATTGGGGAAGCAAGGGAAGCTGATGCCGCGGTATGTAGGGACCTTTGAGATAATCGAGCATATTGAAAAGTTGGAATATAGTTTGGATTTACCTTATTAGTTTACATCCATCCATGATGTATTCCATGTATCTGAGTTGAAGAAATACCACCCGGATCCATCCCATGTGATGAGTTGGGAAGAACTGGAGATAGAGCCTGAATTGTCTGTTTTTGAGCGGTCGGTGAAAATAGTGGACTCCCAAGAGAAGGTGATTCAAGGGAAGTCCATTACGCTAGTACGAGTTTTTTGGAATCACGGTAGTAATACACATGAGATCTGGGAGTATAAGTCATCGGTCAAGGAAGAGTACCTGTTCTTGTTTTCTGATCATGCCTCTAGTTGACTTTTCGGGATTGAAAGTTTTCATGGTGGGGAGAATTTTCACACGCAAGATCTTCATTAAAAGAAATTTCTTTCTTATATTTTAATCCTAACATCCACTAATCCCCCCATAATCCCACACAAAATCTTTTGAATTTTGGACATATTTTGAGGGCATAAAGAAGGGTGCACAATTTAGGTACAGGGTTCCAAACCGTGCACACCAACCGTGTACCAATGTACAGGTCATTAAAAATGTTTTAAATGACCTATTTTCCCTCCCAAGATTTATCCTAAATAGGCCCTTCCTCATCCTATTCAAAAATAACAGACATGGAAGCCCCTAAATCTTCTCAAAACCTCTTTGGAACTCCATTTTTAAGGAGGATTTGGTGGAGAAACTTCAAAGAATCTCAATTAAGTGTCTCTTCTTCTCAGTTCCTACCCTTTCCATGAATTTTATTCTATTTTATTTGAAGTTCCAAATTAACAGAGGTTAGGGTTTCGAACCCAGGGTTTAACCTTGGGTTTTCTTGGTCTATTCTTGTGATTTTAGGCTTGATCTAAGTCTCTCTTGGTGCAGCAGTGATGCGATTAGATTTTCGCACAAAGATTCAATGGTTTCCATTAATTTGGTAGGTGACTCCATTTTGTATGAAATATTTGTGACCTACATGCCATGTTTGTGATATTTTCATGTTTATTACATTTTAATATTGGTGCTAAATTTGATTTTAGTGGTACTTATAAAGCAAATGAATTTTAAGTTCCAAATTTAGGTGAAATTAGGGGTTTTTCATATAAATATTTTATTGGTTCATTAAGGGATTCCATATAATTATTTATTTGGTTTTAATGAACTATATTATGGATTAAAATAATGTTTTCAATGTTATTATTCTTTGGTTGTTGGTGCGGAATTGGTTTTGGGTGACGTTTGTTAAGTAAATGATTTTTGAATACCAATTTGGTGTTAAATTGGGTGTTTTACATGGCTATTCTATGTGATTCTTATTGGGGTTGTTTTATAAATCATGTAATGGGTTTATAGAGTTTTTTTGGGTGTTTCAAATTCTGTTTTGGAAAATATGAGTATGCACATGGTGTTCAAAGTGAGGTTTTAAAGGGATTTTTGTGTGCAAGGCATTGCTAGTTTTTTGAAGTTTTGTTAAAAATAAAAATGTTTTATTGTGTGTTTGAGTGGAATAAAGTGTGTATAGATACTGTACTATTTTTATGTGACCAGTAGTGATTTTTTATATGAAAAGGGATATATGTATCATGCTGAAATTGTTTGAGCACAAAGGGGGAAGCCCAGGTACCTAGGTGGGTGGATTGGTACTAGTAAGACTAGTTAACCAAATGGGTTTTATACATTTTTTCACTTAGAATTTGGATAAAGACAACTCTAAATAAAATATATGGATCATAATTGGGGAAAACTTGGTTATGGGTATGTTCCCTACTAGTGGATAATATATGAGAACATATTTTTCTATGGTTACATTACACTGAGGTATGAGGTGCATAGGGCCTGAGACAATCTAGTGCCTAGGGGTGTTCCCTGTTTTGTTGCTCATTGGATTTTTTGTATTTAACCTTTTATTAGGGCGTGTTTTTCAGTATATTATAGTATCTAACATGAATATTTAAATGTGTTAACATTCTAAAGGTTTTATCTTGAAAACTTATTTCAACTGAAAGTTGCATTTCTTGGAATTTGTCACCGCTTTTCTTTGAATATTAAAATGGATTGCTTTTTCACCTTGTATTGCATGAAATTTAGAATCATTGGGTGGTATCCTATTGGTATTAGGATAAAACCCTAATTAAACCCCTTGGGTGTAAGTATACTTTATTTTTCTTGAGTTAGGTAAAGGAAAGGCTTTGGGTGATGGTAGTTCGGGGTGTTAGTTCCCATCCTTGGGACGCAGTTGTGGAGACGGCTTATGGGTGATGACCCCTTGTCATGTGGAGTCCTTGGGGATATTTTTCTGGTGTTTATTTGTGTCTTTAGACCTCTTTTATTGATTTTGAACTTATATATTAAGTTCTTGTTTTTGATTAAGACTTATTTTGATGGAAAATTTCCTATTTATATTATGGATTTTTTTTAATGTTTTATGCTTTCATACTCGGGTAAATAATTACCAAACCTATATTAATGATACCCGAGCACTTTTACCAACTCGTGGGGATATGGAATGCCTTTCGGGCCTTGCCACAGGCCGGGTTTGGTACTGGTATTGGTGGCGACCAGATTCGGTTCGTGATAGTGAGTAGGGTTATAACGATAGACACTCCTTTGGGATTATGAACAAGAGACATATGTTTGTGAAAATAATGTTCTCTCAACATTTGGGAGTATCATTTCAGTTGGTATATTTACATCCTTGATATTTTAGGCTTGAAAATAATTATGGGTATGGACTGGTTAGTATCATATCAAGACCACACGGATTACCACCGAAGGAGAGTGAATTTTACATATCCTGAGGGTAACAATAATATTCACCCTAGAGAGTGGGATATTTAGGCAAGATGTATAGGGATAGTTCTTCAGTAACTAGGGGAGATGACCACCCAAGTTTTTAGTCTGTTTTTTATTATGGGGGAGTAAATTAGGATGTCTTTCCTCCCATAGTGTACCAGTTTCTGGATGTGTTTTCCGAACACTTGTTAGGGTTTCCACCTGAGAGAGATGTGGAATTTATGATTGAGATAATGCAAAGGGTTGGGACTATTTCTATTCCACCACATATAATGAAACCAAAATAACTTCAAGAGATAAAGAATTATCTGGAATAGTTGATGGATAAGGTGTTTATCTGTCCGAGTACGCCACCTTGGGGTTTTCCAATCTTGTTTTTTAATAAGGCTGATGAGACTCTATGCTTATGTGTTGATTACCAAAAGTTAAACTAGATGAATATGAAGAACCAATATCCTATTTCAAATATCAATGATCTATTTGACCAGTTTATGGGACCTTGTGTTTTCTCTAAGATCAACATGAGATCCGGGTATCATCAGTAAAGAGTTCGACCTTATGATATACCGAGGAATACTTTTAGAAGTAGGTATGGTCTTTATGAGTTTTTCATAATGTGGTTTGGGTTGATGAATGTACTAATAGAGTTTGTGGACTTTATGAATAGAATATTTCACCCATACTTGGATTAGTTTTTGGTAGTGTTTGTGGATGAAATCTTGGTGTACTCCAAGACTCATGATGATCATTCCCAATATATTTTCATCATACTGAGTAGAATAAGAGAGCATATAATACATGCCAAACTATATAAGTGTTAGTTTTGGATTGATTAAGTACACTTATTAGGTCACATCATCTCAGAGGATGGTGTGTCGATGGACCCAAAGAAATTTCAGGAAGTGGTTTCATAAGATAATCCCATGATTTTTTTTGATATTCATAGCTTTTTGGGCTTAGCAAGATATTATTAGAGGTTTTTCCAGGACCTTTCACATTTGGTATCACCTCTTTTGGGGTTGAATAAAAAGATGATAAAGTTTTAATTGTTGAAAAAATGTGATAATTCTTTATAGGATTTGAAGAATCACATGTCATCGACACTAACCTAGATCCTACCCATGCTAGGTGAGGAGTATACAGTGTTTTTGTGACACTTCTAGGATCTATCTTGGAGTAGTATTGATGTAGGGAGATCGATTTGTGGTGTATGCATCTCTTAAGTTGAGTCCACATGAACAGAAATACCCTACACTTGACCTAGAATTAGTTACAATGGTCTGTGCTTTGATTTATTGGAAACATTATCTATTGGGAGATAAGTTTACTATGTATACAGATGATAATAGATTAAAGTAAATATTTCCATAGTGATACTTGAATCTCCATAAGAGGAGGTGAGTTGAGTATATGTAGTCCTTTGACTTTGATTTAGAATATACTCATGGGAAGGGAAATAGTTTTGTTGACACTTTATGTAGGAAAACTGAGATTCAGGTAGTTCAGGAGTCTAGTGATGAGTGGAAGATGATGACTTTTCTGGATGAAATGCATGTTGTAGTTCAGGAGATCCAGGAGCATATGACTCTCATATCAGTTTCAGTGGAGTATAAATTTTTGATTTGGATTAAATACATATATTATGATGATTCTGTATGTTTGTCCTTGGGGGAAATCCATAAAGGTGGGGAGGCACATTCCGACTGGACAATAGATGAGGATGAGATCATCTATGTTAGGAATTGGGTTGTTGTGCCTACGATTATGTTGGAGGATTTGATGTTTTAATTTCATTCCTCAAAGTGGGTTGTGTATATAGGTGTGAAAAAAATGTACCGTGACCTACGATGATAGTTTTGATGGCCGAGCATGATGAAAGAGATAACATGGTTCAGGACATGATGCTAGACCCATCAATAGGTGATGACTGAACATAAATGACCTGATGTTTTACTACATCTATTTTCCATTCCTAAATGTAAATGTAATGAACTTACCATAGAATTTATGGGGGTTATCCTAAGGATTCCTTATAAGAATTATGATTTTGGGTGGTTGCGGACAGATTGATGAATGTAGTGCATTTCTTTCCTATACGAGAGACTTTATTGGTGGATCAATTGGTAGATTTTTATGTCCAGGTAATAGTTCATCTGCACAGAGTTCCATGGAGTATTGTTTTAAACCATGAATCATGCTTTACTTTGTGCTTATGGATGGGTTTGTAGAAGGTGATTAGTACACAGGTTTTATTTACTATTACATTCTTCCCATGGATAGATGAGTAATCAAAATGTAATATATAGGTGCTTGAGAATATGTTGTGAGTGAATTATCTTGACTTTGGTGAGTCTTTGGAAAATTACATAGATTTAGTGGAGTTTTAATATAACAAAAGTTATTAGAAAACTATACAGATTGAACTATACAAGGATCTTTAGAAATATATGAATATGGTTTATAGTAGAAAAAATTCTTATACTGATAGATATAAACTACCCCTTGAGTTTATAGTGGATGATCATATATTCCTTCTGGTGTCTCCTAGATTGGGTAATCGTAGGATACAATGATAGGGAAAGTTGGTGTCCATGTTTATTGGACCATTTGTGGTTGTGGATAGAATTGGAAAGATGGTGTATAGATTATCTCTTCTATAGTGGTAAAATTCTATGCACAATGTATTTCATGTGTCATATATTTGGAAGTACCACCCTAAACCTTATTATGTGATCGATGTGAGTGATGTTGAGTTTTAGAATGATGCGTTCTTTGAGGAGAATCAGATATGTGTGTTGGATCATAGTGAGAATGTGTTGTGGTGAAATACCATACTGATAGTTCATGTATTGGGAAAACATGGACACATTCAAGGGAAACATAGGATAGATAAGTATATATGCATTCTCAGTGGCCCGAGCTCTTTACCTTATAATATTAGAGATGTTTGGGAGAAAATCTCGAGGGTGTTCTATAATAAGGTTGGGAGATTGTAAGATCCCAACTTTTTTTGGAGATACCTTGAGCTCATTTATAGGTACTATTTTCCCTTTTTTTTGATTATATCTTGTTTGATTTTTACCTTGGGGAGTTTTTTCTTGAAATTGGTGAATTGTGGAAGGAAGAGGGGAAGTGCACGGTTGGCGAATGATTTGACCAAACCATGTGCCCAGCCCATAAAACCATTTGAACCTAGGAAGAGGGGATTTAAATGGTTGGCACATGGTTTTTCAAAACGTGCTCCCTCTTAGTAGTAACCGTGTGAAACCCCTAGGTTAGGGTCACTGTTAGTGTGCTTGGTTAAGGAAAACCATGTTCCCCGTAAAGGAAAGCATGATCATTAATTTTTAATCCCCCAAAAATTATTAATGAAATTCCAAAACCCCCCGTATTATATCCCTAACCACACTATATCAACCCTAAAACTTTTTATCTTATCTTTGGAGGTTCCTAGATAGATTAAAAGTCCTTCTGACCTATTTTCTTGGCGAATCAAATCCCAAATTGAAGATCTGCACCTCTCCCGGTAAGAGATTATCATCCTGTATGGTTTTCTCACTCTCTCTCGTATTTATTTCATCCTTTAAATGAATATTTACCTCTTTTTGTAATGAATAATGATCTAGGTTCATTGGATATTTATTTTTTTGATCATGGATCTAGATTTTGGATCTACATCTCATTATTTTTTGTGATCATAGTTGTTCTTCTTCAATTGGGGATTTCCATTGGCGAGCATTCATCATCAATCTTGAGGTAAGTGGACTAAATTAAAAATCCCATAGTCTTGATTTAATTACATGTATGTAATTGTGGAATTATAAATTTCCATGATCGGGTAATTTCATTAATGACTGAATTGATTATATTTTAATTTCTATCTGATACCGATTTGGGTTAATTTGGGGAAATTGAAATTGGAGACATTTGATTTATTAATTGGTAAATTAATTAATAGAATCTTGTGATTGTGAAATTTATGGGTAATTGGGATTTTGTAATTATTTAATTAATGTGATATGAATTAATTGACATTGGTTATTATGAGATGGTTGACTGAACCTTAATGGTTTAATGGATTTTATGAATTGAATGTTGCAAAATGGTTTAATGGTGAATTTCACAGATTATTTCATGTGATTAGAAGTATTGAATCATGATTTTTTTTGTGATAAATTATAATGGTACATAATTAGTTGAAATGATGGAGAATGGATTAATGTTGATTGACCAAGATAAATGTGATATTTTTGATTTGTTAGATTGATTGATATATGTGTGTGGTACAAGGAATGATTCTTCAAAATCCCATATTGATAAACTGATATACGAGTGTGGGGTATGGACTGTTGCTTAAAATCCCATAGTGTTAAATGAGTGTGGGACATAGAATAATACTTAAAAAGCACACTTGTGCGATTTTTTGTTAAATGAGTGTGGGACATAGATTGTTTCTTCAAAAGACCACTTGTGTGATTGTTTGATAAACAAGTTGTGGGACATTGACTGCTACTTCAAATACCCATGGGCTGCTAGACATAACATTCTAGACCGAAAATGTTGGCATTGTACTATGGTTCTAATTGAATGTAATATGAATTTAAATGAAATGATAATTTATAACCATTGTATTATGATATGTGATATTCCTTGGGGACAATTTAGACTCTGACATGGGCTGAATTAGGTATTGTGGATCATGTGTCCTCAAGAACCTAGGGGTTTATGTGGTTAAATAAATAATAATTGAATATATGCAATCTATTTAATTTATTTCTAATATTTTATTATTTATAAAACTTCATACACTGTTATTTATTATATGTTGTTTTTGGCATCATTGGTGGTAGCATACTTATTCATATTCTCACCCTACTCGGGCTTCCTGATCGGTACCCAAATAGACTTCATGTTTTCAGGATAGGATAAGGGAATGAGCTCTATGTTGGATGGATGATTTGGGGATGGATTATGGATGAGGGAAACATACATGATTCGGGACCTTCGTGGGAGTTTTGAGTGTATTTATTTATTTTGGGTTTTTCATATTGACACTTGACACATATTTTTGAATGACATATCTACTATTTTGTTTTGGAGATTGTATTTCCTGTTTTGGTTATCATGTGATACTGGTGTGGTTTGGTTATTGGTTATATCAATAGGTTATTATTATTTATTTCCACTATTGTGCTAATTAAAATAGCGGGTATAGTAACCCCATGATTTATATTATACCTTCACTACTAGTTGGAAACCTCTGGCATACAGGTAGGTTCTCCTGAGGTCATGAGACTGTCCGGCTTGGGAAACAAGTGTGTGGAACCTGGGTTAGGGCGTTACAAGAAGCTAATATATATTTCATGTAAATGTTAAACACAAATCATTCATATTTTTTGTATAAATACAAGTTATATATATATATATATTTTATAAAAATTACATAATAATTTTCAAGGAATTATAAATTTTCTATTATCATGGTTAATTAAATGTTTATTAAACCTCATGTTTACATTTATGAATTTTTTGTTTGTTTGTTTATTCCTTTATTCATGATTATAAATTTTTTATTTTTATGAATGTTTTTAAAATATGTTCAAACTATTTAAACTACTTCTATAAAATTCAAAACCATGAATTTAAGGAGTTTCATACAATGGAAAAACATAAGATTTAATTTATTTCATGAAAGGTTAGTGATTTGATAGTTATAATTCCAAAGTAAATCTTTTATTATAATTATTTTTATATATTTAGAGTTAAAATAATTTTTAAAATATGAATCAATCTTGAGTATTTATATATGGATGGTTAGAATTTAGGCCATACATTCACTATTCATGGGACTTCTATTTTATTTAAAAAGGTGGGGTTGTTTACTTGTCACACCATACATTACCATGAGTGGGATTTGAGTTTCTTATAATTTTAATACATTTAATGAAAGTATTTCCTATTCCATTTTCATTTCATTAATATAGATATATATTAAAAATTCTAGTTAAAATTTTACTATGTATACATAATAAAAATCATTTTTTGTTTATAGAGTTACAAATTAATGTGATTTAAACGTTTTAATTTTGTTGATAAATATAACATGTATAAATTAAATCAAGTAGAATCACATGTGTACATAGTTAAATCATGAGGTGAAATATACATGGGATGTATATGGAATTTATATGGTGATATTATATAAATCCACTCAAAATAATAAATGTAAAAATTATTTAAAAGTGAAAAATTTTCAAGACCTTGATCATTCAGTATGGGTTGGTCATGCCAAAACCATTTACCCATGGAATATCATATGAAGGAATTATATTGTAATGTAACTATGATTTTAGATTAATTCCATATTAAACATAAAATACAATGAAATATTTTATTTAGATACAAATAGTAGGGTAACTCTAACCATTAGCGTAAGGACTCGTGTCACTATGGGTCTATGAAAAATAACATTTTTTTATTTTATAAAATAAAATCACTTTACAGATAACTGATAACCAACAAACAATGCTCGCGAAGAGCCATAAGTGGGCTAGTTAAGGAACCCCGTCCAGGACCAGGACCACCCAAAAACCCAAAAAAGGCAACAAACATAAATGGGCCATCTGAGAAACCCTCTCCATGACTGACCTGTCCAAAAACCAACCACAGAATGCCCTGAAATGTCACCATCACCGCCCTACTGGGCCACCCATCGCGTCACACCACTGAGGGAGCCCTCGACTGCCACATCCCCGCACATGTCTTGTGTCAGCCACCCTACCACAGATCCCATAGATCGTACCCGTCATCATCCTTTGCCACCCCTGTACCTTGATCGACACACCTTTTAAGTGACACCGATTTTCAGACAGCAGACGCTGACAATTCTCACCCCCACTATATTGAGATAATTTAAATTTTGAGTCTTGAAGTAGGTGCATTTTAAGAACATGGGTTTGGATCATAATTCTAGGGGTTATGAAACCTCTATAAGGTCTTTTACAAATGTTTGTGTGTTTGGGTAGTGTTTGGGGGGATTCCAACCTAGGTCAGACGAGTGGTAGAGTATGCTAACAAGTAGTGGACTCTTCAATGTACCCTGTTAGGGTACACTAAGAACTTGGTGATCCCTCTAAAATTAGGGTGTCCCCTCGAGGTATAATAGGTGACCAGTGGCCTCTAAATAGGCACCCAATGGCTATCTTGTGTGTTTTTTTAAAATTTATTGATGGGTCTTTAATTAACCCATCGTTTTTTTCAGTCACTTGACCCTAATAACCTAACCTCCTATACTATTCATCCCCTACCCTTCCCACCTTCAAATATCCATCGGATCACCATATTTGATCAGATTGAAGTAACATATGAAATAAGATACTTAACTTAGTGATTATTAAGAAATACTTAAGGGTTATCTTTATATTTATATCTTTTTTCCATTATTTCACCATAAATCCCATTTTAGGTTCAATTTGTTTGATTTCCATATTTTAGGTGAATGAAGCTGAAATGAGTCGCAATATTGATTAAGTTGACTCTTATAAACTAAATTTGGACAAATAATTTAATATTTCCTTATATACCACAATTTTTATGTGGCATGCAGGCATATAATTTGGGTTTTGGGTTTGATAATTCTATAAAGGGGCTGGGTGAGTGTTGAGCGGTGTGATAAGCTAGGGTAAAAACTCTATGGAGGGAATTGAGTGTATATTGAATAATTTTGTTATAGAGATGGTGTTTTCATTACTTTTTATGCATATTTCAATGAATATATCCCTAAATAATATCCATTTTATAATAAATTGCATCATCTTTAAAACTTTGAATCATTTTGATCTAATATTTGAAAATTCCCTAATTATGAAATTTTAACAATTTTTCACCACTTTAGTGTTTTGGTCATAAAATTTTTAATACCAAACCAATTATCAAAATTCATATTTTATAGGAACCTGTGGATTTTTTTCTTTAACCTTTTTAACTAGTAAAAGTTTTTAATAAATCACTTGGAGGCCTAAAAAATCACTCAATTTGGAAAATCATTTTTTGGATAGAATTTACACTCCTTCAATAAAAGAGGTAAAAATCATTCTAAAGGTGTCAAATTGATGTGATTACACTTGGAAAATATAGAGGAATCAGTGGTTCATCTCAGAATTAAATACCAATATTAATTTTTTTTTTCATTAAGATGGTCAGTGGGTGCATGAATGTGGAGGAAGTTGAAGAGTCACTTCGGTTATAAAATGTGTTTTTCCATAAATTAGATATTTTTTTAACATCTGTCAAAAAGAGATAATTTTTTTGTTTGAAAATTTAAGATGAGGGATAATAACATTTATGAAGACATATCATCAATATTTTGTTTGGAAGAGGTCTAAATTACAAAAAAAGTTTCAAATAAATATTCTAGATAATAGATTTCTACCCCTCATCTTGTATATATTTTCATCTTCACATCATTTAAAAGGATATATAAATTGATGTAGTAGGATATTATGGATAATATCTTATATATAAGATGAGCATTCCATGAAGTAATCAATCCCTGAAGGTCTAAAATCCAAGTGGTGGTGGGAAATAAATATCTAATGACATTTCCCCATTTGTTTTTTTTGTTTTTCACTGTAAACTATTTCGTTTTTAATTATACTAGAAAATATTTTATTAATTGAATGAGGAATATTTCATTCATGTTTTAATTTTATTTTAAATTATTCTTGAATTATGTTAATCTTATGAAATTAAAGTGGTTACTCTCCTTGTTTAAATTTATCTGGTGAGGTATCACCCATGATAATGACGAGTTTAATCTTTTTCGATTGCTCGGAGGTCTTTGGGTAATCATATCACTATCAGAATGGGATCGACAAAAATATTTGTGGCATTAGTATGGTATATAGTTAATTCATGTGTGTAATTTTATTTCTTGAAGTATAATTTGTATAATTTAATTAGAATACATTTGTAGATAAAGATAAATAAAGAGTCTCAGGATCAAATCTTGTCTGCTGTTTCTACCTTTAGATTGTTTTTTAGTCCAGTTTGCAGATTATTTGTAATCAATAACATATAATTTTTTTCATAATCTATTTTTTTGTAATTTAAATGAATTTATAACATTTAAAATTCCTTCTTTTAACTCTAACATTAACAAAAAAATTAACAATGTGACGATTTGTCATCTTAGTCTGCAACTTCCTCATAAGAAAACCCATGGTCACCACTCCACTACATTTTTAAAGGGGGAATTATTTTCTGGTGTAACATGACTAAAATCCCCATAATCAATTTTTTGCCATTTCTAGTGAGGTTTCCTGATTTTTTTATATTTTTTTTAATTTTTAGTATTTTAATCAATAATTTAGAGTATTTAAAAAAATAATTTTTTTTTCACAGTGACTAATTATATTCTTGGCCTGATTATCAACAATTTGAGGAGTATATTAATGAATAATTTTAAAATATCAATTATAAGAAAATAATTTCATGCTACAAAAAACTAATTTCTTGATCTAACAAAATAATTTAGTACTTTCAAAAAAAGATGTTATGATTCAAGGAGTAAGAAAAAAAATTGAAAATATTTCCACTGCTTTAAAATAATTCAAATAATTAATATCTAAAAAATATACTGAAGAAATATAAAATATTTTCCCAACAATTTTTTATACTGAATAACATTTTTTTGTGAGTTGAAAAATGAATTGGAATATATTTTTAAAAAAATTTAAAGGAATAAATTATCACTAATTTAATAATTAACATGTCTTTTATAAATAAAAAGTATTTGGAAAATAATTGGGTTTCATTTTTTGAAAATCAAATTTCATGTGAAGAACTATTTTTTGAATTTTAAAATTCAGAACATTTGTATAAAGCTTTGTAAAAAAAGGAAGAAACACTTGAGCCATTCATCTTTGAAGAGAATTTAGAAAAACCAAAGTTTATTCCTACTGTCAATACCACTATAATCCACTCCCAAACAATATTGGAACCCTATAATCTATATGTATTAGTATTAAATTTTGATCTATATTTTCTAGATTATTTTTTTGATAACTTGTTAATTATTTCTCCCAATACATATTTAGTTTCCATTGCTTCTGAGTGGAATAATTTTCCAGGTGAAGAGGAATTAAAAAATTAAATTGAAGAAATAATGGTTTTCAAAATTGAAGAGTACATTGGTTCACATGAGGATGGATTTAATAAGTTGTTTTTAAAATAATAAATCATTATTGATGATGAAATTGAAAATGAACCACATCCTAAGATTAAAATTCATTAACCACTTAAGGTTTTTTGAAGATAAATTGTTGGAATGTTTCGCTTATATATTGTTCCCTCTTACACTATATCATTGAAACCATAATGTTATGGAGGGGAAACTAAAGAAATTTGATTTTGGGAGATTCAAAACCCATTGGGAGATAAAATATACTAGATAAAAGTCAATTTTCTAATTTATTAAGAAGAAAATTCACCCACCTTTGGATTGGGGATGATCAGCTGGAATTGCCAAACCAGAGGAAGTAAAATCCTAGCACCAACTTGGGGGTTTATAAAAAGGCTATTTACCCTTACTTTTATATTTTTTCCTTTATTTTAATAAATTGTTATTCTTTGGTTTTTTTTTTGTTTTTTAGTGTAGTTTTACATGTTTCATCTTCTAGGAGGCCAACTCATGGCTGCTGCTCTACAATAAAAACCAGGTTGCGTCTTTACTTCCTACTTGTTTTTTTTTCATATCTTGTCTTATTGACTTTCAATTATCAATATAAACTAATCACATTGAGTAAATTGTTAAAAATAAGTGTGTGTGTGTGTGATGGGGGGGTATAACATGATTGGTAGACCATGATTTTGTTTGTTTTCTTTTCAAATTTCCCTTTTCAGTTTTTCTTTCAAAAATTTTATGTTTTATTTCAATTTTTTGTTAAAAAATATTGCGATCTTCAAAGTAAAATCATTTAAAAATTGAAAATTTTATCAATGAAATGATATTACTTGATTCATGGAACTAAATTTAAATGATTGTTGAAATATGTTGTGTTCCGAATTCAAATTGTGGGAATTCATGAAAAACCATCAAATTCTTAATTCCATTCCATGAATATTGTACAAAGTTAAAAATCACTTTCTCTGGAGAATTATAAACCATTTTTTCATTTTTTTTCACAATAACCCTACTTCTAGTGTGAACCAAATAATGCCTTTTTACCAGGAATTTCCATTTCTTTACAAAACCTATGAGATTTAAGGAATTTGTTTTCAAAATGAATGAGAAAATTTATTTGTGATTGAAATACACATTTTTAAAAAATTGAAATCTCTTTAGTTTTGAATACTCTATACATTTGAACATTTTTATCCCTTAGTATCCATGTAATTCTTGTTAGGTTAGCCACATTATAAGTCAATTTTCCATTTCCAACATACATTAGAAGTGAAAATGCAGGTTCTAGTTGAACTTAAGTTTGGGAGGTGGATCTGTCTTATGGTGTGATACATAATTTAGTGACAATTTGGGTAGAAAATAAAATTATTAAGAGATTTATTTTATATTGAAAATGTTATTATATTGAAATATTTCCTTTCTGGAGCATTCAATGAGATGAAAACTGTACCTTTCTAGAAATTTTAATGAAAAAGAAAGTTATACATATTTGTAGATTTCAAAAAAATGTAATTTTGTTTCTATTAAAATGTTGATGATGTGGGATGTCCATTAAATAAATTTTAAAGTTTTTTTGGAGTTAATTTTATGCCAAGAATAATGTGGATAAGTATATTCTTGAGTGGAAACTATATTCATTCAATTTTCTTCAATAAAGAGCCAATCCATCTCATTATAGATTAGAATTTTTGTCATTCAAAACAAAAAAAACCTCAAGCATCAGAATAAAAAGTTATATGTTCTCATTTTGTATAAAATTATTTGACTCAATTGGGTGGAGATTTACAATTTTTTCAAGATTTTGGTGACCCTTTCATTCATTTGGATGAGGAAAGTTATATTTAAAATTAAAATCATTTGATGTGAGAAAAAAGGATGATATAGGAATCCTTGTGCATGGAATAATCAATTAAATTATAATGGAATGAATGAAAATAATGGATAATTTTGAATCTAGTCTATTTAAGATTCATGATAAGCCTTGTTCCTTAATTTTAAGCTTGTGAATTTCATTGACATGTTTAGTTTTTTTAATTTATTTTGAATGCTAATTTTCTTGGATTTCAAGCGTTAACTATGGGAGAATTAATAAAGATGGTATTTTAAATTATTTTAATGTGTATTTTAATGAATATATCCCCACTAAATTTTCCTTTTATGATAAATTCCACCATTTTTGGTCTTTTGAAGAATTTTGAGCTAAATTGTGAAAATGCCCTAATTCTGGAATTTTATCATTTTTTCATCACTTTGGTGTTTTGGTCATAAATTTTTTAATACAGATCTAATTATTGAAATTATTGTTTTCAGGAGCCCTTTTCTTTCTATATTCAACTTTATTAACTATTCCAAGTGTTTAATCAATCATTTGGAATCCAAAAAAATCAATCAATTTGGAAAACCATTTTTTATAAAGAATTTATAATCCTTCAGTAAATAAGGTATAAATTATACTAAAGGTGTCCAATTGAGGTGATTTGACCTGGAAAATATATTTGAATCAATGCCCTATTTCTAAATTAAGTACCTAGATTAAAATTGTCCATTAATATTGTTGGAAAAAAATCCCTCAAGGTAATATTAAAGTATTTTTGGGTTGACTCTACTTGTTGACAAAGAAAGCTTCTAAAGTATGTTGTGGAGTCACAAAGATTTTGTTAACACCGTATGTTAAAAAATATCCAAGATAAAGGAATGAATAAAATAGAAATGGTATATATACGTGCATACTCAAGGTGACACCATTTCCCAGTGCTTACCAACTTTTTGGGGTCCAAAAATTGGAGGGTGGCTAGCATCGAAAAAGATGGTTTTCCATGAAGGCATTGTAAAAATATGGAAAATGAATGTGTTTCATGAAGACTAGGTCTTGTAAAGAGTGTTTCAAGAAGGTTTGGATCATCATTAGTGGAACATCACAAATCATGAAAGGTTTGAAAGTAATCTTCGTGACTATAATATGCTTTGTGAATAGAAAATTACCATGGTGATTTTCAAAATAGGGTGCATCACAAACAAGATTAGAGAGCATTGAAAAAAGGTTATGAAATGGAATAAAGCTTATAGAATTGGTGAAAACACTTGTAAATAGTCTTATACCCCATTTATAAAAGACGCTGAAGTCTTAATGAAAATCCATAGTATCTGAATTCATGAAGTTGGGTCATGAAGGGAATTCTTGTGAAAAAGTTTGCGAAGAAAGGGATTTTGCGAAGGAAATAAAAGATGACTGAGAAATATGAGCATCTCCAAAGTATTCATAAAGATATTTCATAGTAAATTTGTGGTAAAGTGGTATTAATCAAGTAGATGAAATAAAAAAATCAATAGAACATCTATCTAAAACTAAGGATGTATTCATTATGTTTAATGAAAGGATATAAAAGACTATAAATTATGGGTGAATCTCTTCCAAGTGAAGTGATCAAAGGAAGAGAAAATTAGAGATACTTTACACCATAAGTGAGATATAGAAAGAGGCTTCGGGAGTGACCCTTGGTACTGTAGTGAGCTTACCCTAAACCTGGTAAAGGAATTCATCTTAGGAATATAAGTTATTTATCCATAACCTTGTATTTTACTAGTGAGCCTTAGGGGATTTGGTACATCAACACATTGCTATTGTATGCTCCTTGGACATAGCCCAATGAGGGTGAACCAAGTATAATTTCTATGTCTCATGCATGATTTCATTTCTATTCATAAATTGCTATGGGAGAAGGATATAAGAGTGTTTTTATCAACAAAACAAGATCTAAATGGGTGATTGTTTTAATATTTTATACCCTAATTCACCCCCTATAAGGGTATTTAACATAGTTGGGCTAACAATTGGTGTCAATGATAAAGGTTGAAAGTCATCGGTTCTCTCTTAGTAGAAGAAATAGAGGTTTTCAATCACAAATGTATTCTGATATTCGATGGAAAAAATTATAATTATGGAAGAATTAGATGCATCACTAATTACGATCATTAAGAATGGATGTCTTTATAGAAGTGATGCATGGAATTTCAGCCAATATCAATAGTGATTCTTTATCAAAAGTTAACCAAAGGTAATTGGATACTGACACTAAAGGAATCAATTATTTAGGGGGATATATATGCAATTAAATATATACAAAAGTTGATGTCTTAAAGTCATCACATTATATGTGGAAAAAAGTTGTAAATATTTATGAAGGTGACACAAAAGTCAGATAAGCGAAGATGCAGGTTCTATGGAATAAGTATGAGGATCTCATAATGAACCCTAATGAGTATGTTGATACATTATTTGTAACAACCCGAGATTTTATGAGATATATTCCTTTTAATTTATTTCATATATTCTATTGTACGCTACACCAAGATTATCTTGAGCTATACGCAACACCGTATTAGCTTGCAGTATACACAACACTATTCTTGGATTGTGTTACACAAAATTTCAAGTTCGTTTGATTGTAGTTATTATACGCAACATTGAGTGTATATATATATATATATTCAATGTATAAATGAAATATGGTTAGATTATGTTATACACAACAACAAAGGATTCTTTCACTACATGCAACCCTGACTTGGCTTGCATTACACGCAATCACGACCTTTCTCGATAGCGTGTGTTGTACGCAATACTGTGTTTCACTAAAAAATGATATATTGTTATAATATTATTATTAACTAGAAATTATGAATAGTATTAACTACATTTTGAATGTTATAACATTATTATTCATCTTACACATTTTCTAGAACATCATATGAGAACAAAATAATTTTTTTTGAGTAAAATAAGTATTTTTCAAAAAATGCAGTTTTGCCGCCTTTTGATGGGGCACCAACATTAAATATAGTTTTTGACATGTTTATAAGTTCAATTTGACAAAATAAAATTCTTCTTTTAAATTATTATATAAAAATTTACTTTGGATAAAATTTTCATATTATTCTGATAACTTTCATATTTTAATGAATAGTAAAAACACACTATATTTTAATTAAAAACAACTTTTTTCAATGTAATAATTTATATGGTTAAATTTTAATATTTAATGGTTTTAAAGTATAAATAGAATATATTTTTACAATTTAATATAATGTATGTCATTAGAATTGATTTTACATTGAATTCATAGGTAAAATCATTTCAATCTTGTTCAATGTTTTAACTTTTAAAACTCGTTTTCTTAACAACTGGATTAATTTTAAATTAATTTCTGCAACTTATGTGATTTGAATTTAGAAAAATGGATTCCATATTTGGAATCAGTAGGTACAAATTATTTTAATTAGATAATTTTTATTTTTAGTCATTATGAATAGTAACTACGATAAATTTTATCTACCATAGTTAAAAGTAAATCAGGTAATTAAGGGTAAATATAATATTATAAAATTACCATAACACTTGAATTAATATAATTGGATGATTATATTTCTTAAAAAGGCATATTGGGGTCGAAATAGAATCCATTATAACCCACTTGGATGTGATTAAGACCTTTAATTTATTTTATTTTAAAGAAAGTGAAATATGTCTCATTCAAACTTTAATAATTAGATTATTTTTAATATATGATTATACAGAATATAATTTCAATTATAAATACTCATTTGAAAACTAAAATGTTTTTCTTTATCATGGTAATTTAGTTGTGATTTTTAAGAAATATTTATTTACCTTAATAGCTTATACATTAATGAGGTAGAAATTATTTATTTAGTGAAAAATCAATAATATAGTTTTTATTAAAATAATAATACCTATAAAAAGGACCATAAACTTGAAAAAACCTTATTGGTAGAGTATATATATACCCTAAGAATCAAAGGGTCTATTTTTGGAAAATTTGGATCCTTATAAAACAGATTAGGACATTTATATTATTTTATTTTAAATGATTTTAAAGATGTCACATTCATAATTTAATAAATATAACAATTTACATGTTGTGATTTTAAGATGATAAATTCGAGTAAAAATATTATTATGAAATTTATTATATTTATCTTCATCATAGGATTTTATTTTTAATTTTTATGCAAATAATAAGTATATTAAATGATTATACAAAAATGATGTAGGAATTGATTTATTAAGAGAAATATCAAATAAATGGTTTTATAGATATTAAAATAAACATTATATGAACTAATTAATGTTCTACAAAAATTTTATAGATGAATATGACATGTTATTAATCTATTAAAATTTTTTTTTGAATATATACTCTCTGTGGATTTTATGTAAATTCAAATAAACGGATAGTGTCAAAATTAACACTATTGTTATTTTATAAAAATAACATATTATTAAATTGATTAAAAATAATATAAATATTTAAAAATTATAAATTTAAATTTATATGGTCTAAAATTTCATAAATTAACAAACTATAGATAATTCACAACACACAAGTAATTATTTATAACAATTTAAAATCTAGAATATTATTACCACAAATAAGATTAAATAAATTAAATAAGGATAAATCAAATTGATAAGGTTTAAAATAAATTCCCAACATGTCTAAATTTTATTTTATGATTATATTACAACCTTATATCATCTAATCTTAGAATTGAGTCATTTTTGGAGGGTTTTAAGTGGGGTAGGAATTTATTATAAATTAATATTTCTTATGTTTCCAAAGGTGCCCCTCTCCTCCCTTATAAAAGGGAACCTCCTCCCTCTCCTCTTAACACACATTTGAGCCTTAAAGCTCGGAAAACCCCTTCCCATTTCACTTCTCCACTTCCATAGAAACATACTAGAGGTCCTGTTCTTCTTTAAAGACCAAATTTAGTGCCCTAAGAGGAGGATAAGAGGAGCCGTGTCGATGAAGAGGTTATCTCTTCTACCGATTCTTTCAAGTTTCTTTCTTCTTCAACTTCTTATTATTTCGTTGTTTCATTATAAAGTAATAACATAAGAATCACTAATATACTTATATGTTATTATAAATATGAAATAACCATATTTCACCTTCTATCCATCCTACAAAAAACAAAATCACCGCGCGTGCGTACGTACGGAATACCGTCTCCACGCCGTGGTGTAATCATTTTTCCCACCACCACCTTACTTGGATGGGTATAATGGTGTAAATAATAACTATATATTGTTATTATAACATCATACTGATTCTGATATATTATATCATCCACTCCAATTCCATTCAATAATTATGGGAATGATATCATCGCTCGTGCGTACGTACGGATTACCGTCTCCATGACGCGATGAGATTCATTCTCCATGTTAACCATTCAAAAATGATTATAAAGTATATATAATGAATAATAATGGTATATATAACATAATAATTCTACTGGATTTATTTATATATTTCATCTACTTACTTCGATTCAAGTTAATAAGGAAAGGAAAACAGCGTTCATGTGTACGTACGGCCTACCGTCTCCATGAACAGTGTGTTTCATTTCATTTATCTATCTATTATATATATATATATATAAAGAATATATATGATATATAAATCATGTTTTACATTCTGGAATTAATTAAATTAGGATATAAGTAATAATATCAAGAACAACAAGTCGGAACACGTACGATAAATGAAACGATTTTATCCAAAACGCTGCTTTAACATGGAATTTACAAAAGAAAGGGTAGTATAAAGTCATAAGTGAACCATATATGATATCATAACAATGAATATGATTCTATAATAAGTGAATGACATTATTTAAATCATTATACAGGAGGTTCAGATACATACAAAGCATATCGGACATAAGGTAAGGGATAATTATTCCAATCTCATTTTTATCTAAGATTGTTTAATCGTAAGTATTTTCTAGGGTATATTTATCATCCATGTCCATGTTCTATAAAAGTGTTTTTATGTATGTTTAAATTCCTTTTTACCCATTTTTTACTTTTACTACATGGTATGTAAGGAATATTTCTTTTGTTTACGTTACGAGGTACTTTTTTGACTTTTCCGGCAAAAGTATGAGAAGAATGTTTTTTTAACTTATACGACATGAAAAGATTTTTACGGTTTCATAAAACCTTATTTTCATGAAGTTTACTTTACAAAATTTCAGGACTATTTTCAAAAAAATCCTATTTTTTTAAAATTTCATGGCATTTTGTGAAAAGAAAATGATTTTGAATAAGAAAGTATATTTTCCTCAAGAATTTATTTCAAGTGTTTTATCAAAACCATTTTCCATCTAAGATGACATTATTTCATATGTGTATGTTTCAAGTATAATGTCTCTATGATTTACATGGTTTCACTTTTCTTATGATGAAATGATATCCATTTTTTATATGGATTATGTTATGATGGAATGATGTTTATGAAACCCATTTTATTCATTGGGTTATTATGAATGATGTATGTTTATTTTATGGCACATGAAAGAATGATTTCATTATGTGATGGGTGGAACCTATATCTCCATCAAATTCATTGGGTAAAGATTTATATCTCCTAATATAGACATGGATGGAATGGTAAGTTAATACGGTTCAGTGTTACAGGATTGGAATGAGGAGTGAACTCGATTCAGAAAGGGACTTTGTCCACTAAGATGGTCTTGTAAGCAATGCCTTGGCTATTATGGAAATAATATCATGTGATTAATGGTTTTCCACAATTAAATGTTTTATTACCATGATATTTTATCATGATTGATGTTCCTTTATGATCTATTTCTTACGTACTTCCAAGATTTATTTTGCAACTCAAGATTTTTATGTTTAAACTTTATGTTCATGTTTTGAAGTTCAAATGTATATGGTTTGTTTTATTTTCTCCATGCTTACCCTTAATGAGAATTTGAACTCACCCTTTATATGTTTTCTTTTCCCCAGGATATAAAGAAAGGTTTTAGGTAAATAAAGGGAAAATATTTATGGGAGATGTTGAAGATATTTCACCAAGATTAGAAGATTATGTTCCATTTTTCCAAAGGCACTAAACTATTACGGTCCTTTAATGTCTGTTTTTGTTATATATTATATATTACGCAAAAGTAATGTAATTTCTATGTACATCAAGCTTTGGGTCTCTATAGTTGGTATCAGAGGAAAGGTTTAGTTAACCTTTGGAATACATGATGTGAAAACTTTAGTGATATCCCTAGATATATTTCTAAGGTATGTCTAAGGATGTCCCTAAGGTTTAGTATAACTATAGTTTACAGTCCTAGAATTATGTTGACGATCATGAATAACCTATGGTGAACCTAAGGTGTCCTGGATTAAAGAATGTGTGATAAGTTATACATACCATAAGTGACTTTTAATGATTATGTGGTTCCCCGTTATTTGAACTGTTTCTTACACCATGGATTTTGGTTTTAGTCAATGGAGGGAACCAGAAGGAATTGGGTCAACATTGAATCCAATGAAAAAATTGGTGACTATGAGCAACGAAATTGTTTAATTCCTAGAAAGAAAGATTTTTTGATTATGCCGAATCAGTCATCATGATATATGATTAACAAGGTGAACTTTAGTGGTATTCCTAATTCATAAAATAAGAGGAATATGGACTTTTATGCATGTTCGCATGCTGAGGATCATAAAGAAAGGAATATTGAGATTTTTAAATATGGGTAGAAGAACCTTGATGAATACATCAAATGGAGGGGATGATGTTATCTGTGTGGAGAGAAGGGTCATAGAGTGACAGACTATTATGGAGTTCAATGTCTTATCTGTGGAGAACATGGGCATTACCCAACTCAATGCCCTGAACTAAGAGGTTACTTCTAAATCAAGTAAGGACTTATTCCATGACAATCATTGAAGATGATGGATTGAAGTGTTTATGTATTGGTATTCAAGAATAATGTTGTTGAGGTACTTTTATGGTATATTGGAATATATATGTATTGATCCATTGTGGTTTTCCAGAAGAATATAGCATCGGTAACCATGAAAAGTGATTGAAATATTTTTGGAAAGCATATGATATGCGCATAATGAAGGGATAAAGTGAAAATAATATGTTTGATAGTATTCATGAGCTCATGACTAATATAAGGACAAAGTGATATCATGGTTTGAGTATAAATAATTTTTGGGATTTTGGTATGTGGAAAGAGATAACTTTTGACAGCATTCATGTTTTCACTAAGGTTCTATGGTAATTCATTTTTCAAGAGAATACAAGATTAAGGTATTCACATGTTTGTAATGCGATCAACAAGATATATATTGTGATATATGAGGGATAAATGATGGTATTCACATGCTCGGTAGATGACATTTCTAGTAATTATATTCTTTATACTATGAGCTTGGACAGAAGTATTTTGGATAAGACTAAAGATTGTAATGAATTAAGTTAGACATAAGATAGTATTTTTTAAGGCTAGAATTTTTTTTTGATATAATTTTTGTAATGTTATAATAGTGTTTTTTTAGAAAAAAAGGACAACCTGCAGGATGGGCGACAACCCGTCGCGTCGGACAAGGCTGTGGGAATCTAATCCACACCCGAAGTGTGACATGCCTTTATCACCTACCACTGGCCTACAGGAAGTCCCTGGTTAGTATAAATTATTTTTAATTTATTAAGTGGTATGATATATGAAGTACAAGTACATTTTAGGAACTATATACGATTAATCTCACTACAGATGGACTTATGTATATTTAATAACTTTCGCTATCCTTTTGTTTGAGACAAATGGAATGACCTATCATTATTTCCCCTGATCTACTAACACTTCACAAAAGACAAATTCAACTTCATTTCTCTAAGAGATGAAGTGGAAATTGTTCAAGGCACAAACACCAGTATGATTTTACCAAAATCAAGTAAGTATTTCTTTTAATTCAATAATTCTTCAACTTTAGGGAAATGATCTTGAAAACAAAAATTTTTTGTCCTAGTGTCCTTATATCTGATGAATCATATGGTACCTTAAATCATCACAAATTTATGGCTTTGTGATTGTTGTCTTTATTATATCCATGTCCTCTACCACTCTCCATCAGAACTTGATGATTAGATTTCTCTTCCATATTCATATTTTCACCTATGCTGTCCTATGTGAAAACCCAGTGATTAGTTAATTTGGGTAACCATTACGTTTCATAATATAGTTTTTAAAGATAAGTTTTGGTATTCCTTTTTACGATGTGGGTTTCTATGAAAGAAACTCTCATGTAATAAACCATTTATAACCCCGAAGAATTTCGAGGGAGAAATTTATTTTAAGGGGGGTAGAATGTAACACCCCGAGATTTTATGAGATATATTATTTTTAATTTCTTTCATATCTTCTATTGTACGCTACACCAAGATTATCTTGCGCTATACGCAACACCGTATTAGCTTGCAGTATATGCAACACTATTCTTGGATTGTGTTACACACAATTTCAAGTTCGTTTGATAGTAGTTATTATATGAAACATTGAGTGTATATATATATATTAAATGTATAAATGAAATATGGTTGGATTCTATAATACTCAATAAAAAAAGAGTCTTTCACTACACGCAACCCTGACTTGGCTTGCATTACACGCAATCACGACCTTTCTCGATAGCGTGTGTTGTACGCAATACCGGGTTTCACTAAACAATGATATATTGTTATAATATTATTATGAACTAGCCATTATGAATAGTATTAACTACATTTTGAATTTTATAACATTATTATTCATCTTACACATTTTCTAGAACATCGTATAAGAACAAAATATTTTTTTGAGTAAAATAAGTATTTTTCAAAAAATGCAGTTTTACCGCCTTTTGATGGCGCACCCACTTTAAATCTAGTTTTTGACATGTTTATAAGTTCAATTTGAAAAAAAAATTCTTCTTTAAAATCAGGATATAAAAATTTACTTTGGATAAAATTTTCATATTATTCTGATAACTTTCATATTTTAATGAATAGTAAAAACACGCTATATTTTAATTAAAAACAACTTTTTTCATCGTAATAATTTATATGGTTAAATTATAATATTGAATGGTTTTAAAGTATAAATAGAATATATTTTTACCATTTCATATAATTTATGTCATTATCATTGATTTTACATTGAATTCATACGTAAAATCATTTCAATCTTTTGCAATGTTTTAACTTTTAAAACTCATTTTCTTAACAACGAGATTAATTTTAAATTAATTTCTGAAACTTTTGTGATTTAAATTTAAAAAAATGGATTCCATATTTTGAATCAGTAGGTCCAAACTTTGTTAATAAGCTAATTTTTATTTTTAGTCATTATGAATAGTAACTACGGTAAATTTTATTTACCATAGTTAAAGGTAAATCAGGTAATTAAGGGTAAATATAATATTATAAAATTATACTAACACTTGTATTAATATAATTTGATGATTATATTTCATCCTAAGGCATATTTGGGTCGAAATAGAATCCATTGGAACCCACTTGGATGTGATTAAGACCTTTAATTTATTTTATTTTAAAGAAAGTGAAATATGTCTCACTCAAACTTTAATAATTAGATTATTTTTAATATAAGGTTATAGTGAATATAATTTCGATTATAAAAACTCATTTAAAATTTAAAATGTTTTTCTTTATCATGGTAATTTATTTGTGATTTTTAAGAAATATTTAATCACCTTAATAGCTTATACATTAATGAGGTATAAATTATTTATTTAGTGAAAAATCAATAATATATTTTTTATTAAAATAATAATACCTATCAAAAGGACCATAAACTTGAACAAAATTTATTTTTTAGAGTATATATATACCATAATAATACAAGGGCTGATTTTCGGACAATTTGGAGCCTTATAAAACAGATTAGGACATTTATATTATTTTATTTTAAATGATTTCAAAGATGCCACCTTAATAATTTAATAAATATAACAATTTAAATGTTGTGATTTTAAGATGATAAATTCGAGTAAAAATATTATTAGGAAAGTTATTTTATTTATCTTCATCATAGGATTTTATTTTTAATTTTAATAAAACTAATAAGTATATTAAATGATTATACAAAAATGATGTAAGAATTGTTTTATTAAGAGAAATATCAAATAAATGGTTTTATAGATATTAAAATAAACATTATATGAACTAATTAATGTTCTCCACAAATTTTCTAGATTAATATGACATGTTAGTAATATATTAAACATTTTGGTTCGAATATATCCTCTTTTTGGATTTTATTTAAATTCAAATAAACGGATAATTTCAAAATTAACACTATTGTTATTTTATAAAAATAACATATTATTAAATTGATTAAAAATATTAAAAATATTTAAAAATTATAAATTAAAATTTATATGGTATAAAATGTCATAAATTACCCAATTATGGATAATTAACAACACATAAGTAATAATTTATAACAATTTAAAATCTAGAATATTATTACCACAAATAAGATTAAATAAATTAAATAACGATAAATCAAATTGATAAGGTTTAAAATAAATTCCCAACATGTATAAATTTTATTTTATGATGATATTACAACCATATCTCATCTCATATTCTAATATAGTCATTTTTGTAGGTTTTTAAGTGGGGTTGGAATTTATTATAAATTAATATTTCTTATGTTTCCAAAGGTGACCCTCTCCTCCCTTATAAAAGGGCACCTCCTCCCTCTCCTCTTCACACACATTTGAGCCTTCACACTCGGCCAAACCCTGCCCATTTAACTTCTCCACTTTTATATAAACCTAAAAGATGTTCTGGTATTCTTTATAGACCAACTTTAGTGCCCTAAGAGGAGGATAAGAGGAGCCGCGTCGAAGAAGAGGTAATCTCTTCTACCGATTCTTTCAAGTTTCTTTCTTCTTCAACTTATTCTTCTTTAGTTGTTTCATTATAAAGTAATAACATAAGTATAAATAATATACTGATATGTTATTATAAATATTAAACAACCCTATTTCACCTTCTATCCATCCTATGAAAAATGAAATCACCGCACATGTGTACGTACGAAATATCATCTCCACGTCGTGGTGTAATCAGTTTTCCCACCACCAACTTACTTGGATGGGTATAATGGTGTAAATAATAACTATATATTTTTATTATAATATCATACTTATTCTTATATATTATATCATCCACTCCAATTCCATTCAATAATTATGGGAACGATATCATCGCTCGTGCGTACGTACGGATTACCGTCTCCACGACGCGATGAGATTCATTCTCCATGTTAACCATTCAAGAATGATTTTAAATTATATATAATGAATAATAATGGTATATATAACATAATAATTCTACTATATTTATGTATATATGTCATCTACTTACTTCGATTCAAGTCAATAAGGAAAGGAAAATAACGTTCATGTGTACGTACGACCTACCATCTCCATGAACGGTGTATTTCATTTCATTTATCTATCTATTATATATATATATATACTGAATATATATGATATATAAATCATGTTTTACATTATGGAATTAATTAAATCAGGATATAAGTAACAATATCAAGAACAACAAGTCGGAACACGTACGATAAATGAAACGATTTTACCCAAAACGCTGCTTTAACATGGAATTTACAAAAGAACGGGTAATATAAAGTCATAAGTGAACCATATATGATATCATAACAATGAATATGATTCTATAATAAGTAAATGACATTATTTAAATCATTATACAGGAGTTTCAGATACATACGAAGCATATCGAACATAAGGTAAGGGATAATTATTCCAATCTCATTTTTATCCGAGATTGTTTAATCGTAAGTATTTTCTAGGGTATATTTATCATCCATGTCCATGTTTTCTAAAAGTTTTTTCATGTAGGTTTAAAGTAATTTTTACCCATTTTTGACTTTTACTACATGTTATTTAAGGAATCTTTCTTTTGTTTACGTTACGAGGTACTTTTTTTACTTTTCCAGCAAAAGTACGAGAAGAATGTTTTTTTAACTTATATGGCATGAACGGATTTTTACGGTTTCATAACACCTTATTTTCTTGAAGCTTACTATACAAGATTTCAGGACTATTTTCAAAAAAATCATCTTCTTTTAAAATTGCATGGCATTTTGTGAAAAGAAAATGATTTTTAATAATAAAGGATATTTTCCTCAAGAATTTATTTCAAGTGTTTTATCAAAACCATTTTCCATCTAAGATGAAATTATTTCATATGTGTATGTTTCAAGTATAATGTCTCTATGATTTACATGGTTTCACTTTTCTTATGATGAAATGATATCCATTTTTTTATATGGATTATGTTATGATGGAATGATGTTTATGAAACCCATTTTATTCGTTTGGTTATTATGAATGATGTATGTTTATTTTGTGGAACATGAAAGAATGATTTCATTATGTGATGGGTTGGACCTATATCTCCCTCCAATGAATTGGGTAAAGATTTATATCTCATGATATAGACATGGATGGAACGGTAAGTTAATCTAGTTCAGTGTTACAGGACTGGAACGAGGAGTGAACTCGATTCAGAAAGGGACTTTGTACACTATGATGATCTTGGAAGCAATGCCTTGGCTACTATGGAAATCATATCATGAGATTAATGGTTTTCCACAATTAAATGTTTTATTCCCATGCTATTTTATCATGATTGATGTTCCTTTATGATCCATTACTTACGTACTTCCAAGATTTATTTCGCAACTCAAGATTTTTATTTTTAAACTTTATGTTCATGTTTTGAAGTTCAAATGTATATGGTTTGTTTTATTTTCTCCATGCTTACCCTTATTGAGAATCTGAGCTCACCCTTTATATGTTTTCTTTTCCCTAGGATATAAAGAAAGGTTTTAGGTAAAAAATGGAATACCTTTATGGGAGATGTTAAAGATCTTTCACCAAGATTAGAAGATTATGTTCCAAGTTTCCAAATACACTAAACTATTAAGGTCCTTTGGTGTCTTTTTTTGTTATGTATTATATATTCCACAAAAGTAATGTAATTTCTATGTACATAAATCTTTGGGTCTCTACATTATTTGATCGGGTAAATGTTATTGTGGAATACATGTGTGGTCTTAGAGAAATTATTGAGGATATAAATTTCATTAAGAATATATTGATAAAACTTACACCTTGATTTAATCCAAATGTTTTTGTATTGGAAGTTAATATCCAAAGTTACTTAAATTGGATAGCTTTCATAATACTCTTTTTTCATACAGGGTGAGAAATGAAGATAATGATTTTGTGGAAAAATATAAGTCTAAATAAGTGTAATTTAAGGCCATGAATAATATCACCATTGAAGATGGTTAGAAGAAGAAAAGATAGATGAGGTGATGTCATTCCTTTCCTCAAATATTCAAAGTGGAAAATAAAAGTTTAAAGGGAAACTTATTCTTGTAGGATTTCAATGTGGAAAGGTTGGACATCTTAAAGAATGGCACTCAAAGAAGTTTTAAGAAGGTTCTGAGGATGAAGTAAAAATTCCCATGAAGTTGTATTTGAACTATGTGAAAGGTAAAAAAACATTCAAGAGAAATTTATTCAAAAAGAAAAATCTACATTCAAAAGTAGATGATAGTTTATAAGAATCTGAGGTAGAAGAGTTGGAGGACATCAAGGATCATGAAGTTGATTCTATGGGAGAAGTTGTCAAAAAATCTCAAATAAGGGAAGAAAATGAAAATTAGTATAGAGAAGTTAAGGTAAGAGTTGACCTTTAGGTCGAATCAAAAGATTCACTTGAATAGATAAATATTTGGAGATCCAAAATAAAGAAATCCAAAAAATTGGTTTGTGATGGAAAAATTTATATGCAGTAGTAGGAAGAAGATAATTTTGAGATGAATAAAGAAATTGAAAAAATGAATTCTTTAATACCATAGAGCTCTGAAAATGTTTTCAAGTACAAACTCAAAATTGAAGAAGAAAAAATATAAATTGATAGTTTGGCCATCACAAGAAAAGATCAAATCAAGAATATCAAACATGAAGAGGAAGTCAATAGACTAAAAAAAGTGTTAATAATCAAGAAAAAATCTTGACTCTTAGTATGATATCATAAAATCAGATCATTCAAGAAACAAAAATGATGCAATTGGAGAATAGAGGTATAAAAGAACACAAAAACAGTCAAATTCAAATGATAAGGATAGTGTGAGGATTTATCAAAAACAGAAAGTACTTATGGTTGAAGTTAGACCACCGGAGCCTAATCTAATATTGAATATTTATTTGGGTATGAATCAGAACTAGATGATTAAGAGAACCCAATAGAGAACCATCAATGCTGTATTTCCATATTAGAATGCACCCATCATGAGATGTTATTGTAGTAGAAATATGGGACACTCAAAAAATGTATGTTCCATATCTAAGAGGTACTGAATAGAAAAAGACCAACTAAGATATCCATACAGAACTCAATATTACAGAACATCATTTGATGGCCACTATTTCAAGTGTGGAGGTTTCGGGCACATGTAAAGATACTACTCATCGACAATGCAGAGAAATGTGTTGAAGCAGAATGAATGTGGTTATAATAAGTAATTAAATATATCATCAAGTGATTTAAAAATTAAAAATAATTTTATATAATTGAAAGATAAATCTGGTCCATCATACTTATCAGAAGATCAATATTATCAATCTTTACCAAGTATGAAGTAAAAAACATGCATCAAAATGAATAGAGATGAATAAGAAGTGGTTGTATAGATTACTTTTAAAGCACCGAATCGAACTGGAATATGGATCATTGATAGTGGATGCACCTCCCATATGACTTGAAATATGGAATTGGTGACAGGAATCAGATACTATAAGGAAGAAATTGTAAGATTTGGTAATTTTGAAGGCCTGAAAATTATTGGATCAGGAAAATCCAAGTTTGGGGGAAATGACATGAGACCTGTAGATGTATTGGTTCTTGAAGGTCTCAGTCACAACTATTTAAGTGTATGTAAATTTTATGACTCATTACATGTAATAATATTTTCAAAGAAGTTATGTGTCTTCAAGTAAAAATATGATACAGTTGTTTTTACAAGAAATCATACGAAAGGGAATGTCAACCTTGTGAGTGGACAAGAAGATATGTGCTTTTTATACAAGTAAGAATAAAATAAGTTATAGAATAAATGTCTTGGTCACTTGATCTAAATGCCCTTGGGAAATATTGTGAAATGTGATTCTACTCGATACCTCCCTAGGTTATCATGCAATCATACTCATACATGCGATGATTTTTCAACAAGGGAAGATCATTCAAAATACATATAAGGAAAAATAGAAAAGGTCAAAAAAGTGATTGATTTATTGAATATTGATGTGTGAAAACATACTTCTCCTAGATCTATTGATGGTAGGAGATATTATAATCTCTTACTTGATTATTTTATCAGAATGGAATGGGTTTCAATCATCACCCAAAAATCCGAGGTGTTTAATTTCATAAAAACTTATTGAAGGAAAGTTGAAAACATGATGGGTCAAATAATCTGGAATATTTGAATAGATAATGGAACAAAGTTCAAAAATATTCAAGTGTAGAATTACTTTGAGAAACATGGGATAAGGCACCAAGTTTCAGTAGTAATAACTCCACAACAAAATAGAGTAGTTGAGATAAGAAATCAAATTATTAATAATATGTCTAGAATAATGCTCATTGAGAAAGACCTTACAAATAATTTTTTGAAAGAAGAAGTGATGAAATCAGTCTATATATAAAATATATCATTACTATGTTTGAAATAAGATAAGACTCCATATGAGATATGATATAGAAATAATCGAACATTGAATTAATTTTGAGTCTTCAGAAGTAAGTGTTTCATTCTCTATAAGGAGAAACATAGGAAGTTTGAATACTATGGATATGAAGATATATTTATTGGATACTCAATGAAAATAGAATGAAATCATATAAATGCTTCAATAAGTGGATAAGAAAGGTAGTTGGAAGAAATTATGTAACTATAGTATATAATGAGAAGAATATTCTTCAAATACATGATTAGTCTCAGGAGGATAGTGATGAAGAGATAAGTAGATCAAGGGATGTTTCAATTTCACAGGATAATTCAGAAGAATATTCAGATAATGAAAGGAATATAAAAAATCAGTATCTATGCAAGGATTGAATAGAAGAGATGAAATTGATAGAAAGAACATAATAGGTGATCTGACAACACCAGTGTAGATAAGAAGGATGAAGACTCTACAACAAGCTCGTTCTTTTCATAGTTAGATCCAAAATGTTTTAATGAAGTAACTATAGATAAAAACTAGGTCCAAGATATGAATGAAAAGATTTACCAAATTGAGAATAATCAGACATGGGAGATTTTTTCGAGGATAACAGATAAGAATTTCATTGGGAATAAATGGATATTTCACAAGAAGATGAATGAATATGGAACAATGATTTGATAAAAAGAATGAATAGTGTAAAAAGGGAACTCTTAGATAGATAGTATCTATATTGATAAAATTATTCACCTTTTTTAAGTCTAGAAACAATAATATAATTTTGGGCCATAGCAGTGCAAAGAAACTTCAATTTTTTCCAAATGGATATCAATTTCTCATTTCTTAATGGGGTTCTAGAAGAAGAAGTTTATATTGAGTATCTAGATGGTTTTCTCATTCATGAATATGATAATAGAGTTTTTTGGCTAAATAAGGCGCTATATGCTTTGAATAAACCCCTAATAGCATGGTATTCAAGGCTAGATCGGTTTTTGAAGAATCTCAGTTTTCTATGTGGTGGAGTTTATTAAAATATCTATGTTAATAATGGAAGTAATCAGAGGATTATGGCATTGGTATATGTTAATGACATAATATTTTGTGGATCAGATGAAGTGTAGTGCACTCAGTTCATGGAATTTATGAAAAGTGATTTTAAAATGTCAATGATTGGTGAATTAACATTTTTCCTTAGTTTACAGGTGACACAAGGAAAAAATGAAACATTCATCTTTGAATATAAATATTCCAGGGATTTTTTGGAGAATATTTTGAATGGATAATTACAAGGTATGAAGACTCCAGTAGATACCCAGATGAAACTATCACAATATGATGATGGAAATGTAGTTAATGTAACAAAATACAGGCAAATCTTTCATAGTTTATTGTACTTGATAGTGACAAGACTTGATATTTTTTTTACCACATGCCAATAAGAACAGTATCAAAGCAATACCAAGGAAAAAAACTTTCTTATAGTGAAAAGAATTCTACAGTATATCAAGGGCACGATGGATTTCGATTTGCTGTACAATGAAAAATATCAACAAGAGTTATTAGGCTATAAGGATAAAGACTGCTCTAGATCAGCTGATGATAGAAAACCAACGTTATGTGGTGCATTCTATCTTGGAGGGTGGTGTATTTCTTGGCCAAGAAATAAATAAGATTTCATTTCATTGAGCACTGTAGAATCTATGTATATTCTGGCTACTCAAGTGTGCATGCAGTTATTGTGGATAAAGTAAAATCTTGATGATATATTAGTGTATGTAAAGTCTTTGATTATAATCCATTGTGATATTTAAATTTCTATAAATCTTATCAAATATCCAGTCCATCACTCATGAAAAAATCACATTGAAATCAAGAATCATTTTATTAAGGAGAAGGTAGAGCAAAGGCTTGTGAAGTTGGATTATGTGCCTACATAACTATAGGTTGTAAAAATTATGACAATGTATTTACCAAAAGAAGCATTTAAAAGGAATCGACTGGATATAGGAGTTCATTTAGCTCTATGAACTTGAAAAACTATAGATGTGGGACCTCCTCTCCCTAAGGTATGGTTGTTTTTCCCAAACTTGCTGATTTGTGTTCTTTAACCTATTGCAGATAAAAAAGATGTGACCTTTAGGTTCGTTGACAAAGAGGGAGAAATTGTGACTATTAAAGGGGGAAAATGGATAAATCAAGATAGGGGGAGGATATTATAGGGGGGGGTTCAATGTTTTAAAGGCTGTAGGTTTCTGAAAAACCATGTGATGCTTCTATGACACAATAAGAGTTAGGTTCTATGTGGAAACATTTCATGGCTATTAGAGCCTAGCTTTTACCACTTTAATCATTACAAAGCATGATAATCCAAGAATTTAAATAGGGGGAGTTTTAAATATGAAGATTCTAAAGGTGATATATCAAAGGTTATATATCATGAAATATGAGGATCGTGATGAAATTAGTTGAGTTGTTTTGGAATGAATAGATTCATTGATTCACTTTGCATGCTACTATTTTTTCTTGCACTGAGCATGGATCATGTGGGATTAGAGTGTGTGTTGATTAAATCTATGATTTTTATGTAAATAGTAAGATGTTAATTTTTATATAATATTTAAAAATATTCAACGAGGTATCAAAATGTGAAGAGTTGTCGAAAAACCCAAAGGGGGAGATTGTTGGGAAAAAATCCCTCATGGTAACATTGAAGTATTTTTGGGTTGATTGTGTTTATTGAAAAATAAATTTTCCTAGGTATTTTGTGAATTTATAGAGATATTGTTAACACCATATGTTGACAATGATCTAAGATAGAGGAATAGATTCCCTGGTAGTGGTATAGAAACTTTCATACACAAAGTGATGCCATTTCCTAATGTTTACCAAATTTTTGGGTTCCAAAATTTAGATGATAGATAGCATTATGAAAGATGTATTTCCCTAGATTCCTTGTAAAAACATGGAAAAGTAATGAGTTTCACAAATATAGGGTATTTTTAAGGGGGTTTCAGGAAGGTTTTTATCATCGCGAGTGGAGCATCATGAATCGCGAATGGTTTGATGATAATATCTGTGACTCTGAGAAGCTTCATATATGAAAAATTCCCATGGCGATTTTTGAAATAGGGAGTATCACAAACTATATGGGAGATCATCATGAAAAAGTGATTAAATGGATTAAAGCTTCATAAATTTGTGGAAATGCTTATAAATAGGCCTCCACCCCCTTCGGAAAATAAGCTGAAGCCTTAATAAAAATACATAGGCTCTAAATTTATAAAGGTGGGTCACAAAGTGTGTTCTTGTGAAAAATTTTGTGAAGAAATGAGTTTCAAAAGGAAATTAAAGATGAAAAAAATTGTGGGCATCAAAAAAGTTTTCAAAAATAGATTTCCTAGTAAATCTATGGTAATGTGGTATTCATCAAGTGGATGAAAGTGATAATTCAATAGAGAATCTTCTACAATTGAGGATATATTAATTATGTTTAATGAAGGGACCTACTAATCACTAAAATTTGGGTGATACCTTCCTAGAGTAGTGAGTAAATGAAGATAAAAAAGGTGATTCTTTCCACCAGTAGTGAACCAGAGAAAGAGACTCAAGAAGTGACCCTTGGGAAAGCAGTGAGTTGTCCCTAAATATTGTAAAGGCAATAAGCCTGGGCATATAAGTGATTAAGACCAAACCTTGTATTTTAGAAGAAATAATTATTAGATTTGGTACATCAGTACATCACCGTTGTATGATCCTTAGATGTATCCCAGTGAGGGTAAACCAAGTAAAATCACCATGTCTCGTTCATGATTTTATTTCTATTCATACATTGCTATGAGAGAGGGAGACAAGTGTTTTTTAGTGATGAAACAAGATCCTAATGGGAAGTTGTTTTAATCTATAATACCCTAATTCACCCCCTATCAGGGTATTTAACCTAGTTGGTCTAACAAATATGGTCATTGGACACATGAATGTATAGGAAATTGAAGAGTCACTTCGACTAAAAAATGTTTTTTCCAGTAAATTGGATATAAAATTTTCACCACATGTAATAACGAGATATAATTTTCTAGTTATAAAGATAGATGAATTTTAAAAATGTTTATGAAGAAAAATCATCAATATTTAGCCAGGAAGAGTTCTAAATTAGGGAAAAACTTCAGGATATATATTTTGGACAGTAGATTTCCATCCCTCCTCTTCTTTATATTTTTATCTTCACTTCATTAAAAAGGATGGTTATAATAAGGGAGTGAGATATGCTGGAGAATATTGGTTAGAGAATAGTATTATTCTATAAAAAAATCAATCCCTGAAGGGATAAAATCCATGTGGTGATGGGCAGTAAATATCTGATGGCATTTCCCCTTTTGAGTTTGTGCTTTTCACCGTAAAATCTTTCATTTTGAGTTATTTTGGAAACTATTTTCTTTATTGAAGGAGGTATCATTCATTCTAGTTTTAATTTTTTTATAAATTATTATTGACTTTTTTTCTTATTATAAAGGTAATGTGGGTACTCTCATTGTTTAAATTTATTTGGTGAGGTCTTTCCTTTGAACACAATGAGTTTAAACTATTTTGGTCTCTCAAAGGACTTCGGGTAATCAAATCACTTTCATAAGGGGATCAACAACCATATTTTGTGTAAAAAAATGTTATCTATTTAATTGAGGTGTGTAATTTGAGGTCTTAAAGTATACATTGGATAATTTAATTAGAGTAAATTGGTAGACAATGATAAAGGTAGAATCTAAGGATCAAATCTCTTCTATTGCTGCTACCTTTAGCTTATTATTTTAGTACAATTTTCTTCATATTTTTAATCACTGACATAGATTTATTTTCATAATACAATTTTGTTTCATTTAAATTTATTTATCACATTTAAAATATCCACTTTTAACTCTAATAATGACAAAAACAAATCAACAAAGTAAAAAATTTGATATCTTAGTCTTCAACCTTTTTATGAGACAACCCCATAGTCACCAATATACTAAATTTTTAAAAGGTAAATTATAGATTGGGGTAATATATATAAACCCCCACCACAATAATTTGGTGATTTTCGAGTGTCCCAATGATTTTTCTACTTAGATGAATAACCAGTTATTAGGTTTAATAGATCCCATAATGGTCTGGGCTCCCATAATTGATTATGAATGGCCTAGGTTGAGGCTGTATAAGAGGGTTTATAGACTCTTCTGTAGTAAGGGCCTTAGGTAGAAGTTCTAGTGAGTGAATTTATTTAGGAATGTCATAGAAATAGTCTAATTATGGCTTATATATCTCATAACCCCACTTTTAGGGGTAAAGTGACTATGTTACAACTTATATGGGATGAAACATTGCTTTCATGAGGGTGTTGGATATTTTAAGTTATAGGCCATAGAGATAGCTCTGTATAATGTGTTTTAGGTATGAATTGGTGGGTTATGATAATAATATAATCTATAGGAATGATTATGTGTAGGATATGTTTGTGATTACATAAATTACTAAAGTATAGTTAGTACTTAGCCTAAATTGATTAACACCTAGAAATTCATTCTCATGTGAAGAATATAAGTGTGTTATATTTGGATTGATTTACTTTTTTAGTTATTGATTAAGAGGCTTATTGGGTTTTTCTAGATCTCAAAGGTTGATACACAAGGTTGACTAGTTTGGGTAATTCCATGGTATACATGGGAACCCAATTAAATTGGAAAGTATAGGTAGATATATTTTTTCCTCTTAGATAAAAATATGGTTTATTCCAAGAAAATTATAAGATAAGATGATTTTGAGGTAATTCCTTGAGGAATTAACAGAGGATTATCCCACCTGAGGGGTATAACCAAGTGATATGAATGGGAAAAAATGATAGGTTTAACACTGTAGATAATGCATGGGCTATGGGAATAGGATAATCATGGGTATTGTTGGGTATGTGTAATGGTTTAGGGGTTAGAGTAAAGTGATATGAGTCAATAAAGATATTAATGAGTTTTTTTGGGATATAATCCAGTGGTTATCTAGGTATCAAATAGTAGCTCGCTATGGGCTAGGTAGTTGAATATATCTTTCATGTTTATTATGTATATAAATTTTTTTCATTAGGATAATGATGGGGATATTGTCTGGATACCGTAGTATTAAGGTGGATGGTCTTATTTAGTGAAATACCTTGAGTCGGATTGTATTCCAGATGTGATGGATGATCAAAACCCATATGTGATATCCTACACTAAGTGAGAATATAGTGGTCAAGACTTATATGTGAAACATAAAATTGAGTGAGAGGGTAGTTATTGAGACATAGATGTGGGAACCTACCAGGAGTGAGAGACTAGCGGTTGAGACATAGAAACGGAACCCTACCCTGAGTGAGAGGGTAGTGGTTGATAATTAGATATGAGACCCTACCCCAAGTTATAGGGTTGTGTTTGAGTCAAAAAATTGAGACCCAAACTTGAGTGAGAGGGTAGTAGTCAAGACTTGGTTGTGGGTCCTTACCCTCAGTGATATAGTATAGCATAAGATCACTACTTTCACCAACATTGGCTAATATGGGTGGGATTAAGTTCCATGGTGTCCAAGTTTTCACATGATAACCTGATGAGTATTCTTGTATATTTATTATTTATTTTTCTATTTATATTAACAAAAAATATTGTGATATATCTGAGTAATAACATTGTAGGTTCCCTACTAAGATGTATTTCTCACACCCCACATAGGAACACTGGCACACATGTCTACCCTAATGTGGTATTTTAAGGTAATATGTTGTATGAGTGATATGGTTATAGTATCTGCATGTTTGTTAAGAGATATTTTTATTTAGGAACTTAGGGATTTTCTATTATTTCTTCACTTGGGTTTTCATTCTGATTATTTTTATTTCACTATCCTAGTGAGTGGTTATTCAAATTAATGTATTATTACATGGGTTACCTACATGTTTATGTTATTTCAGTTATTTATGTGACATTATATTTAATGATATTGATATAATAGTTTACCCATGATGATTATATACTTTCTCCACTGTTTGAAAACATCTTTTATATTATGATGTATTCTTAAAGTTACATAAAAACCCCATCTTGGGCCAACAACTGGTTACCCAATACAAGGAACTAAAAAATGGTATCATAACATTGTTTTAGCTATCTTACTATTTATAGAATTGGTATATGGATATAAGATTTGTTAAATATTGATATGTACACCATCCTTGTGCATCAAAAACATTTTTATAGTAGAAATACACGATTCTAGGGGTGAAATATTATTGTTATTTCTTTACACAGTTATAATTGAGATGTTTATACAGATTTGATATTTTGGGTTGAGATTTTTATTTATGTTTATTATCTCTACTTAGGGTGGAATGATTTCATGAGTTCATGCATCATACTAGGAATGTTTGTATCCCAGACATGTGACTAACTACTTGTGAGTGTGGATTTTTTTTGGAAAAAATTATTTCCATAATAGAAATGTTTTTGAGAAACTAGTTTAGAAATATGTTTAATTTAATTAAAACTTAAATAATAAGTTTTTTAGTATTTTTGAAAATAACTTATTGGTGTTTTATTAATTAATTGAAATTTTAATAGTGTTTTTTATTTATTTTTTTGGATACATTTTTTTTCACTTTCATGCTTGAGGTAAAAAACAACCCTATGATGGGTAGGTTTGGGTATGAGGTGAATAATGTGTTTCTTGGAGTATGAGATGTGTATAATTGGAAGGGATTATTGTAAATAGTTATTTAGTGAATCCAGAGTATGGTGGGAATGGATATGAGATATTGGATGGGTTACAAACCATCTAGTGGTTAGGCTACTAGTATGGTTTATTAGCCTAATATCCTAGAGTAGTTTTGCATTTTATTTGTTTTTAACAAGGATTTTTAGTAATTTGAAGTCCCTATAGAGGGAAATGATGTAATGTGATGTTTCCTTGGGTTTGTTGATTCCATATTTTAGTTTTTGGGAGATAGTTGTTAGGTATGTGGATAGTTTCAATGTGATACATTGAGTTTATTATAGACCTTTGGGTGGGTGGAGTTTTTTGGAAATACTTTCTTAGTATGGAAATTTTGATCTCTCTAGAGTGACCAGAGAGAGGCCGTGGGGTAAAGTAGTGGTTATTTTTATTAGATTATTATTAACAAGTTACTTGGTTTGTGGGATATATGAAACATAATTGTTTTTGTGGAATGTGGGTGGGATTACATTATATGTGAGGTGTGTTGGAGGTTGTATCCTAAGTTTATAGGAGCATGGGTAGATTATTTAAGTGTTGGGGTGAGGCATACATGATGTGGGATTAATCCTTAGTCTTCTATTTTGTGTTATTTTGGTTTTAAAAAAAAATTAAAGAATAGTTATATATTTAGGAGGGATGAATTAACATTTTAGAAATGGGTAAATTGAAGGGTTTAGATTTTTTGTTTTGATTTGGCAACAAAAGTTGAGCATTAACATGAGACAAATCCAATTTTTATAGCCTGTAGTGGTAATGTATAAGTGAAACATAGAAATTTTATGGATATATATGATGATATATGATTAGATAAGCATGTTTTGAACAAAAAGAAGGTTTGGATAAAAAGGTTTTGTGAACCTTAAAGTTATTTATGTTCCATTGAGGCATGATCATCAGGTGATTAGAATGGAATGAGTGAGTGATGTCCGATGAGAATTATCTTATAGAACACCACCTACATGTAGTTTCCTAGTGAAACTACCATGGGAGTGGTAATGTTATAAGTATTCAGTTCTCTAGACAATAGGTTCATGAGGTAGGTGATGCACTTGAACACATCGTTTAATTAATGTGCACAGTGATTATAGTATAAATTTATATTCCTAAACTGCTCTAAATATAATGGCATAGTAAAGTGGTAGTAAAGGGTCAAACCCACAAGGACTACTGGTAGGTCAGCAACCAATCGAACAAAACCCTTGAAAAGGATTCCTCATGTTCACACTTCAGTATTGGTTTTTACTAAAACTAGGTATCTTAGAGTTTAATTTAGATAATAAGGAGAGGTACTAGGGTCAATTTTAGGGCTCTTGACAGAATAAAATCCTAGATTTAACTTGGGATAGTCATATGGATTAGGATCCAAAGCGTTGCAAAGAACACCAATGGGTTTTGGTCAGACCAATTGGATATACCTATGCTAAAACTATCCCATGGTCAGGGTATAACTAACAACCAAAGTTAATTTTTCTTGGCTCATATGAAGAATGCATCATTGGATAATTATTATAGTCTTGATCAACTCTAATTATGTTAGGTTCATTCAATTTCACTTCCCATGGTTAAGTTTTTGAAAAATTGTGTGATGAAAAATTTCTATTAAGCTAATTACCATCAATAGGGTTACCAAGGTTCAATATATTGATTAATTAGGCTTATAAATACCCTTAATCTCGACCCCTAACCCTAGGTGTATTATCCAATAATGGAGGTGATGATCAAAAGAAATGAAATACAAAACGTGTTATGCATAATCATGAAACGCTTGATAAAGAATGAAGTAAGGATTTAAAAAATTAATAATAAATATCAAAAAATTGAATGAAATGTAAATCCAATAAAAAACTCACTATGGACAAAGAAACAATGAAGAAATTTGCAGGATTTGATGAAGAATGGAGAGTGGTGATGAAACAGATGTCAAAAATGAAATAAGAATTGAAACGAGTGTAGAATGGCTATAGATTCAACAACAACTCAAAAATATTTTCTAAAACAATTAAAGGAATGAGTTTAAATAGGTTTGGGATTAAAAAAAATATAAAAAAAAAGAAAAATTTGGGGGAAATCAAAGAAAAATAAAAGGTATTAACTTTCTGTATGTGGAGAGTGATTAAAATATTAATAGGCCCAAGAAGCACACAATGTGTAAGTCATGAACATCGTGTACTGAATTAATTGAATTCTATTCCGACATATACATGTCATGTAATTTTTCTTCATGTAATTTATTTGATATCTACATTTTCCCCTAAATAATCAGTTTATTTCTTTGACCGGGTGATCATTCAAACTTTTCACATCATGAAATATCTACATGTTATGTATGTGATTCAGTTTTAGTGGGATTCTGATATTTGAAATATTCACCATGTAATGAATTTATACATCATGTACTGGATTCACATTATGTACATTCTTCACGGGCTGGCCTATGGTCTTACAGGCATGCTGTGAATGATTTCTACATGTCGTGTATGTGATATTTGTCATGCAAAGTCTATTTTTGGAACTTTTTTATACATTTCATCATTTTAGTATAGAATTCTTAATTATTATTAAAACAAACCAAAACCCATTTAATTATCTAAAAAACCATGAATAAAAATTAAGTAATTGTATCTAAAATGTATATATAATTTCATTATATCAAATCCCCCCACACTTGACCAATTGATAGTTCTTAATAAAAAACATCTTAATAGGGATTCTAAAAGAAACAATTTTTAAAACATGAAACATTCATTACAACTAAGAAAATAAAACTAATTGTAAGAAGAAAAATCCAGCCCTCTCGAATCAATCATGTAGTGAAAATTAGACATGACTCAAAGTTCAGTTCTTTATCTAGAGTCTTTTTTATTTTAATTATAATTTCATAACCATTCCTTAAATTATATACCCATTTTACAATTTATCACATAATAAATTTTCTCTTATTACACAAGGTAAAATGTAACTGGAGTTATGATCATACCCTGAATACTTTTTTCTAACCATAGGCTTGTTTTGGTTTTAATATATCCACTTTATGAAGATAAATACAAAGTCAATCATGAGGGATTCAGAAAAAATGGATCAAATGACTCTGAGGCTGAGGTAAGGTTGGTGGAAAGTTGAAAATCAAGTTCAAAAGAAGGTTAAGCTCTATAGTATAATTCCTGATAAATGTAAATAGTGCAATGAAGTGACTTTTCCATGATTAAATGGTGTCCATGCTCTAAAAGGATCAAATTGGATCCATGAATATATCAAATAAGTATAAAAAATGTACCATATTCCTTTATTTTTATATTTATTTATTTTTTGAAAGTAATTTTTAGGCCAGATCTCACATCCATTCCCTAAGAACATATGATATATCATAGGATTCATCAATCTAGTAACAATGATTTTTGACCTTCCTAATAAACAACCCGATATCTTTCTCTATTTTGTTATAAATATTTTTCAGAGGAATAGGGTAGGTGTAGAAAATTTAATAATTAATCATGAACCACATCATATTATTCTGGTAAAAATTCCATAGTACATCTCCTTAATAAGAACATCATGTGTCCATTAGTAGTAAAATTCCCCCCACACTTGTTCAAATTATAATCATGCATAATACCAAGAGTAGGGTAAGAAGCGATAATTGGCTTGAAACAGATCCATCTTAACAAGGTTGTTTATGGATACTATGGGATAAATAAGGAAAAATATAAGGTTAGTCTCAATAAAAAATGGATTAACAAATATTTCCTCAATCATATCAAAATATTATTTGTTCAATAATATCCTCAATAAGATCTCAATGCATGTTCTGATAGGTTTACATGCCTCAGGTGTCTCTCAAGAAATATGCTCAGAAAATAATATGAAATTGTGGGTCAAGAATCCTCTCAAAAATGGGAGTATACAAAAATAACTATAAATTAATTTTCTTATAAAATACAGTAATAAGTTAATAAAAATAAATTTTAAGAGTCTAGAATTAGAATTAAATTACTCAAATTAATAATCATGATAATAATCTAAATATGAGAAAAACATGTATTTCAAAAATTTCCAACCTAAATTTGTCTTTTACTTAAATGTATGTAATGATTTTTTAGGTTTAAAACATGATTTCAGTGAAAAATATATCCTAGAAAGGTGAAAACATGAAATAATCCATATGTATCGAAAATAAACCTCAAGAAATACCCCCACATGTTAAATGAGACAGTTTATGCACTATATTAGAATAAATTATTGCAGTGATATAAAATATATAATATATACAAAAAATGAAATGGAAAGTTGAATTGAAATTAGGGAATCAAGATCTTCTTAATTTTAATGTTATTCTATGGGGATACTTGTTCGATTTTAAGTGGAGGTTGTGTGACCTGAATCTTTTTTAGAAAGAAAAAACCACACTAGATGAAACATTAGTCCAAATAGTTTAAATAGGATGCAATAAGTAAAATGGGTAGGTGAAAATAGTTAATAATAAATAAAATAAACTCATATATAAATGTAGATAAGTGAGTATAATGAGGTTCAAGAATTACCTATGAACAAGAATTCTACTAAAATAAAAAAATGATCCTTAGAACTAAACTGAAATAAAATAACAAAAAATATGGGTTTCATTCCATAAAGTAATAATAGTGATTTCATCAACCAGATAGATGGATCAAAGGATCGGGTAGTGTCGTCTATCTACTTAGAAGTCTGGTGCCTCCTATAGGGACAGGTGGCTGTGTTATCAAGATCATGGGGATGCTTGGTGGGATTTTCCACCTCAGGAGATTACCGAGTAGGATAGGCGTGTTGATAACCATAGAGTAGGTAGAAGATCTCGATTTGGATAATGTAATACAGTTCTTAAATAAAAATAATATAACCATCATTGAAGCAAAAAACTGTATCCCATGTATATAAAGAGAAATGAAACATCAGTGAAAAAAGGAATAAAAGAAGTAAAAAAATGTCACCCCAACTAAATAAAAAATAGGGGTGGAAACCGAGAAAAACTAGAGAGTAAAATCTAAGTAACCAAGGTACACATCAGATGTCTCCTCCTGAATAGTGGGTTCTTACAGCTAGCCTACCCTATCGATATAAGAAATGGAGGAAGGGATAGATGATCAACTGTTGTGGTTAGTTCCGTAGTGCTGGCAATGATCTCAGTGGATGGTGGAGGCGAGGTGCCGATCCTGATGGTGGTCATGTGTTTGGAAGAAGGGTTGATAAAAGGAACCTAGATAGATGGTGGGATGGATGATACTTTTCCCCACTAGGATTACTCTACTAGAAAATCCTATTGGTCTTCCAGGTCATTGATCTATAATGGTAGGTAGGTCAGGGTGTTAGAGGTGGGAGTGATGGAGACAGATAAAATCTTGATAAATGCCAAAGGGTAAAAGGAAGTAGTATATGGTGGAAGAGGAGGGATGTTGAAAAGAGAAAGTTAATAAAATGGAATGTCTAGGAGGAGGCAGATCTTGTACAAGTTCTTCAAAATATACTAGTGGATGGGGAGTAGATCTTAAGGTAAATATGGGGTAGATGATGGTGCGGGAAAGGTAGTGGTAGATTTATAAGGGGTATGGGTGGTGGTAGGGGTTAGTATGGGTATGGTAATAAGTCAGATAAGTGGTGTAGAGGTATGGTGTGAGATGCAGGTTGCATGACCTGGGGCTAAGGTGGTGGTAGAGGATAGGGTGGAAGCATGTTCATGAGTAGGGGAGGATGGTGTTGCTGGGTCAGTTGTATGCTAAGAAAGGGCCTCATCAGCATCCTCCACTAATTCCAGCACCCATTGATAGATGCTACCATCCTTAATGAGTAGACCCATCTTATGGATCATTAGTATGGTGATGTCCTCCATAAGGTCAAAGGAGATGTGGGGTTGGGAATCCTTGAATGCAATAATATGCCGGGCTAAATGGGTTATAATAGAGAATAGCATCAATGTACCGCTAGTCCTCTTCACTATATTCCTATATAAATTTCCAAAATTCCTATCCATTTTGATGGCCGGAAAACCCATGGATGCTGTGAGAATGATGAACTCGATCTGGCTCACCCCTCTGTGCGCATCACCATGAGCCAACCAAGAAAGAGAAAGAACCTTGTGCAGGATATGGAGGGTAGAACCTTAGAGTGCAGTTCTCTCCATGGTGCGAGGATTATATACTCTTTGACTATCTCTGGAAATAATGGCCTAAAGTCGCGAATCCTTCACCTTTTTATGCTCAAGATACAATGTCAGGAAGATATGGTAGGTGATGAAATTGATTGAGTAGATGCTGAGACAAATAGAAAAATCTCCCATGATGAGATCCCAAGGCCTATATCCTTGTTTGAATATGAATAAGTTGATTCCCATATCAAAGGTAGTGAGAGACTTGAGGATGAGATCTTGAAAAGTCTCTTCTCACACTAGGGTAATCAGGGTCAGGTGAAGATGGTCGATGCAGTCAAGTACCTATTGGTGGATGTGGATCTGCTCAAGTAATGCAAGATCCAATGTCTTGTTGGTCTATATCATCTTGTCCTGAAGATAGACCAAGTGAATCTTTTGTGCAGGGTTAGAAAAGTGGAGGTAATAATGAAAGTGAGGATAGTCATAGACCTATGATCCACCAGAGGCTGAATTTGAGTCCCCATAAGTGGAAGTGGACATAGAGGTTAAATAGGAATTCAAGGAGGATGGATCTATAGGTGGTGGAAGAGGCGAGACCTTCCAGAATTTGGGAGGAAAAGGTGTGTCCTCATGCTCAGGTGTGTGGTTGGTGGGGAAGGTGTAGACAGTTTTCTTTCGGTCCATGTTGTAATAATAGGAAGGCATAGGGGAATGAGAATAGGGTGAGGAGGGTGGATGATGGAGCGATGGCTAGTATAGGGAAGGAGGATTGGTGTTGGTTGAGGAATCTCATGGGAGGGGGTGCATAGAAGGAGGAACGTTGGATGAGGGTGGGGGGTTCTGTGTGAACCCTAGGTTCATTATATTTAAAATCGCCCAAAACATTACAATCCATGTAATGTATACATGACATGTGATTTTTTTTTAAATTTCACCCGCTCATCATTTACACAAAATGTACATGTTACATGACATTTATTTTTTGCTTGTTCCCCTTTCCGAGACAAGTCCTCTTAACACACTTATAGTATCCCTTAATATTTCTAAAGACTATACTAACATATCATATCATAACTAACCTACCCTAGGTTTCCTCATAGTCATTTTTTTATTTATTGTTTAGAGATAGAAATATTCTATTGCAGAAGACTTCAATTATAAGGTGAATCCCTTTGTAAGACAATTTTTTAAGATATATGGGATGAAATGTGAGATTTCCTTCCTCATTATAGGTGCATTACAATTTGAAATATTCTAAGTACTAGATCCCTTATCAATAGGAGGTAGTTTCTTATTTCTATATTTAGTTTTCATAATATCATTTTTTTATTAGCAAGAGAGAAGGTTTGAAAATTCAAGGACTTTTTTTTATTAGTGGCCTTCTCCAAATCAAACTAAACCTGTTCTTCACAAACTCTAAAAATCAATCTCCCTAGGTTAACATCAACCAACATCTTTCCACTATAGATAAATGGTCTTCGTAAAATGAGGGGAATATCAAATTACTCTTCCATATATAGAATAATAAAATCATTGGGGAAAATGAATTTATCTAATTTTACTAATACATACTTGATAAATCCTTGAGGATTCTTGACTGAGCAATTAGAAAGTTATAGTGCCACCATTATTAGTTTTAGTTCACCAAGACACAACTTCTTGTAAACAATAATGGGAATTATATTGATACTTTCTCCTAGGTCACAAATTGCTTTTACAAATTTTCATTTCCCTATAGTGATTGGAATTGAGAAACTTTTCGGGTATCGAATTTTTGGATGTATATTCCTTTAGATAACTATGGAGCACTCTACATTTAGAGATATGAATACTAAGACTTCCATTTTTTTCTTGAGAGAAAGTCTTTAAATAATCTTTCATAAGTGAGAACATGAGAAATTTCCTCTATAAAGGGAATATTGATATGTAATTGATTAAACATTTCTATGAATTTTTTATATTTCCCATCCTTATTGTCTTATTACATCCATTAAGGAAAAGGGATAGGTGGATTATAAAATAGTGTTCTCACATTAAATTTATTTATTCTTTGGATGTTATTTTATTGGAGATTTCTCATTTGGTTCCTCATTATGAGTTTTCCCCTGACCAAATTTATCAGATTCTTTAAACTGATTTTTCTCATCTCTATATGGATACTGAAAGTCAAACATATTTCAAAATTTAAAAATTATATATTTATCCACTTCCCTAAGATGAGCTTCATTATTACTAAGGAAGGTACCTAGTAGTTGATCAAAAATTATTTTATAAATATGCCATATTTGATGCTCCAAGTTTTGTAGTGAAGCATTTTGTTTTTTCATTTTAGTTTCTTGGGTTTTCATACTTTGATTTTATTTATACACAAAGACAATGTGTAGGTTTTCAAGATTGGTCTGGAGAGGTTGGGATTTCTGTTGTGGTATTTGAAAAGATTTTTGGAATTTCCACTTCTAAGTGGTTAAAAACTACTAAGCTATAATAAAAGGTATTAGAATTGATGCTGTGGTGGAGGAGCTAGAATTTATGGTGGGTACCCATGTGGTCCTTGATTCCTTTGTGGTACCTATATACTCCTCTTCTAAAAATAACTGTGGCCTTGTTGTTGTTACTACTGATCTTGTTATTGCTAGTAGTTCTGCTATTGGTACTACTTGGGATACTAGTACCATTGTCCATGATGATTTTAATTTACATAATTACAATCTTGATCTTTGGGTTCTTCCATCCCCACCCTACAGTCTTATTATGAATGTGGGCCTCCGTACATATCATAGTATTGAATTTCCATTACAGGAGTAAGAGGGGATGATGGTTAATAAGTTAATTGAAATGACTATACATTCTTTTTTAGAGCCTCTACGTGAACTACCATGTGGGTGGATTCTTCCACATGATGGATTCCATGTCTTGGTTATCCTCTCTCACTTTTCCATATAATATCATTGTGGTAAATGTCATCTAGAATTTCATGTCCCACTTTGGGTGTCTTAAGCATAATTACTCCAACATCAATGACATATAACACAGTATGGGTAACAGGATAGGGTCCTTGATAAAATTTCTGTTACTGAAGCCACACATCTAGTCCATGATGTAGTAATTTGAAGATTAACTCCTTAAATCTATCCTATTCTTCCCATACCGATTCTCTATTTTACTGATTCAAAATTTTAATTTCATTACCTAGATTACAGGTTTATATTGGTGGGAAATATTTGACTAAAAACTTATATTCTAATTCATCCCAAGTCATGATTGAATCAGGAGATTGAAATTTTATCCAACAATTTTCTTTATCATGTAAGGAGAATAGGAATGTACAATGTCTTATTACATCTCACGATACCCCCTGGTTGTGAAAGGTATTGTAAACTTATATTAAATTAGAGGTATGTTCATGGGGTTATTCATTTTTAAGACCACTAAATTGAACCATATTCTGGAATATGTGAATGAGTCTAGTTTGGATCTCAAAAGTGTGCTTATGAATAGGAGGGCACACAATGCTGGGCGTAACACCGCTAATGGATGGAAACCCGTAGTTCATGATAGATCCCTCCTGCAACACTAGTCACTCACCTTGATTAATATTTTGTGTATATTTCATGTTTTGGGGGTGTGATGGTGCAAGATAATTACACTAAACAATTATGAATTGGCGATGTGAAATGATTTTTTGTCGATATTGAGATAAAAAATAAGTTGTTCATATGAATCTAGGATTCTTGAGTGAGTCAAGGGTCCCTGGAGCATACACTAGTTGGGGAGAAGAGGGAGAGAGGGAGAGAGAGAGAGAGGAAAAAAGTGTGCCCAATGTAGAAAATGTAAAAGTAAAAGGGGAAGGAAAAATAAGAAAGGGGTAGGGGTGAGCTAATTCGGGGTTTCATATAAAGGTCACTATGTCCGAGAATTAGTAATTCTCAACAATAACACCAAAATTTGATATGAACTCCTGAATCATTTAATTCACACATGCGATGATTATATTAGAAATTTATTCTCCCAAACTACACTTATTTAAAGTATGTATTAAAGTGCTAGTGCGACGTCAAAACCATGAGGAGTACTAAAAGGTGAGAAAAAAGTCAAACAAAAACCATCGAAAGGATTCCTCAAGTTCACTATTCAGGTTTGGTTTTTACTAAAGATAGGTAGTTTGGAGTTTAATTACAATAATTAAGGAAGATATTGAGGTCAATTTTTTTAATATTGATAGAAGATAATCTTAGATTTATCTTGTGATAGTCCCATGAATTCGACTGTGAAGCGGTGTAAAAGGTAACCAATAGGTTTTGGTTAAACTAATTGGATCTACCTATGCTAAAACTATCCCATGGTCAGGGTATATATGATAAAACAAGTTAATTATTCTTTGATTCTATATAGAAAGCATCATAGGATAATGGTCATAATCGTTCTTAACTCCAATTAGGTTAGGTTTATCCAATTTCACTTCCCATTCTCATAATTGTGAAAAATAACGTGATGATCAATTATTATTAACCTAATTAATATCCATAGGTTTAACAAGGAACAATCTATAGATTCATTAGGCCCTTAAACACCCATATTCTTGACCCCTGGCCTCAGATGGATTATTCATGCATGGCGGTGATGATCAAAAGCAAGAAAATATTAAACATGCTATGAAAAATCATAAAAAAAGTTTATAAAGAAGCAATCCAGGATTAAAAAAATTAATAATTAAGATAAAAAATTTGAAATATATGTAAATTCATTAAAAAACTATTCACATGAAGAAAAAATGAAGAACTTTGCAGAATTCGATGAATAATGGTGAGCAGTGATGAAACATATGTTGAAAATGAAAGTAGAATTGTAAGGAGCGTAGAACAAGTGTATAATAGACATAGATTCAACAATAACTCAAAATTATTTTCTAAAAAAATAATGGAATTAATTTAAATAGTTTTGGAATAAAAAAATAAAAAATAGAAGCAACATTCAGTATAAAACTAGAGAAATAAGATAGGGATGAACTTTTTGTATGTGTATAGTTCTTTAAATATTAATAGTCCTAATAAGTACATGATGTCTAAGTCATACACATCGTGTACTGGATTAAGTGACTTTATCCCAAAATCTTTATGTCATTTAATTTGGATTCACTCGTGTATTTTGGACCCACATTTACCACCAAAGAATCATTTCGTATCTTTGATCGGGTGAGACTTTGAACATTACATGTCATATAATATCTACACATAATGTATTTGATTCATTTTTAGTGGGATTTTGATATTTGAAATCTATACACCATGTAATGAATGTTCATGTTGTGTACTAAATTCATGTCATGTAAATGATTTATGGGATGGTCTGTGGTCTTGAAGGCATGTTGTGAACGAGGTGTACATGTCGTGTATGTGATACATAGTGTGTAAATTCTATTTTGGCACTTTTTCATAATTTATTACTTTGATTCAAGATTTAAAAATCTCCACAAAAAAAAAACTAAAACCCAGTGCAATAACAAATAAATCATGAATAAAACTTAAATTAATGTATCAAAAAATGTATATATAATTTCATATTATCAGTAGGTACAATGTTAGATGTATTATTTGAGTTCCCATGACAATCATTCCATGTTCATGGAGGATTTTTGGACTTCTATGATGGTATGGTTTATTGTCACATGGTTGGGTGAGCTTTTTTTATAGACATCAAATAATATATTTATATAGGGGGGATTATACATCCTTGTGGTGAAGTGACCTAACATCATAATAGGAAGGTAATGTATCAGTTGAAGTGATTTTGGTTATTAGAGGATATTTTTAGTGGAAGTCATGTTTTATTACACAAAGTGTGCTTGAAAATAAATTGATATTGGAAATGGACTTCCAAGATGAGTTTAGATAGGTTCATGGTTGTTTTGTGACATGTCCGTAGGCATTGGATCATATCAATATTAGTTGGGTTGACTGAGGGTCTCTCAATTTGGAAAGGTATATTGGGGATAACTTAGCATCATAATACCCCTAAGTAAAGCTTGTGGGTAAATATTTTTGGGTTTTGATGACTATTTTAGGTGTAGAGAAATCCTAATGAAATATAATTAACTATGAGAGATAAAATCAAAAGGAAAATAATATAGATAATCCTATAGTGGAGAAAATCTATTTAACATGTTGAGTTGACTCTACATTAGGAAATAATGATCAATATTGGGTATATGGAATGATGAGAAATGTTTGAAAGAAGGTGAATTTTATTATTGTTCATAGATAGAGGTTGAGTGAATATTATATAGTTCTAGGACTATACCAAATTTTTATATTTATATATGGGATGGTACAATCAATGCACTAAAAAACTAATGAAATTTGAATTTTTGGGAATGTTCTAGGTAGATCTCATGCATATTTATAACATTATTTGGATCGATGCATCACATTTTGTATTAGGAGTTAATATCGATGTGGTATAGTGTTGGTTTTAAGGAAAGTTAGTGCATGAGAGAGTGGAAAGGCAGTTTTAAATGTATTTAAGAGTGGAAATATTGTTTCTATATTGGGTTTATTATTATGTAAATGTTAAGATCATTTTGAGTGTCAGACCAAGAGTTTTTAAAGAAAATAAATTAGGTTAGATCGAGCATGGGTGTGATGGGGCTATAACATGTTAAAAATTTGATATGAGCTGTGAAAAAAAATTACTATGGATGAAATGAGTATCAAATAATTGAACCAAATTATTCTTAGGTATGAGTATCCCCATGTTATGGAATTTATAATTTCCCATATTGTTAAAGGTTTATGAATTTAGAGGGAATTTGAATTTTGAGTACCAGAGTAGGGAGTATTTTGAGAATTGGGATTTGAATCAGAATTCTCAGGATTGGTATATCTCTAAGAGGCGTTTTTACATGTGTTAAAGTGTTTTAGTGGGGATAAAGGGTGTTTATTATAGGTTAGAGGAGTGTTATAGACTACTTATAAGATGTAAGCTCCATCAGGTACCTAGTCAGGGTACATCGAGTACCCGGTCAGGCCCTCAGAAGTAGGATAGACCCAAAGGGCCCACCATTTATCTAATAGCCACTAACCGAGTACCAAATTTATATTTGGGTTATTTTGTTTTTATTAATTAATGGTTTCTTAATTAAAAACCTAACCCTAACTTTTGTGTTATATGCTCAACCCCCATACCACAACCCCCCCTCTCTAGTTAGTCTCCCTCCACTTTTCCTCTCAAATCTATCCCAAATCACTATTTTTCATCAAATAGAATCAATTTATGAAGCAAGAGACTTTCATTAGTGAGTATAAGGTAAAACCAAGTCATATATCATTGTTCCTATCTTCTCAGTGCTGTTTCAACGTAAAACCCATTTTAGGTCATATTTTAATGATTTGTAAATTTTAGGAAAATAGATCTGAACCAAGCCACAATATCAATTAATTTTACACTTATATTAGAGACCAAAGGTAGACATATTTTTATTACACATCATATCTATAAATTAAACATTAAATCTCACATAAATTCACACAATCCTAATAATTAAAGGTTCAGAGTCTTTGAGGACTAGCTATATAAGAAAATTATTTTACAACACTTGTGAACATTTATCTATAATTTAGCCACACATGACTCCCTTATATAGTTCTTATATGATACACTTATCTTCATTACCTAGGGAATGGAAACATAAGAATGGGGAGAAATCAAACACTTAGTTGGGGGAAATATCATCCACATGTCATCAAGGGTTAGATTATAAGAATAAGAGAAAACATTATCTAGGGATAAAACAAATTTTAAGAATAACATAGAATGTAAGAGTTATCCATAAGTCATGATAAAAGTATATTCAATCTCCAATGAATAAACATATACCATGGAACAATAGTTCGAGATTATAACCATGATCCATTGAGTATAATCATAGGTATTTTATATAGAAACACAACATATCATTGAATCATAACATAGAAATGAATTATAGCACAAGTATAAGAACAAAAAACATCATATGATAAAAAAATACTAGTATTTATACCCTTTATGTTGTGAAAAAATCTAGGCATTTCCATCCTTTAAATTGTAAAAAAATACAATCATGTCAATGATTTATTTTTTGAACAAACCCATTCAAGTTTTTGCCTCATTATCTCATGAGATATAAAATCGTTACCAATGCATTGAGGGTGTTATAGGAAACTAATCATCATCATCCATACATATTTATGTCACTTTTAAATAAATCATTCATCATATCATAAAGATACCATGGAAATAAAATGGGTTTTATATCCCTTTAAAATAAAATTATATAAGGAAAACATTCATAATTCCTTCAATAAACTTGATAAACCCCTAAAATATAAATGGATATCAAATGATACTAAATAAAATTCTAGGTATATACAGTAAAATAATTATATGTTATTTACACCATATAGATAAAGGGTATACATATTATTTAATAATATCCCCAATAAATCTAAATATGACATCTATGTGAACACCCTTAAATCAGATAAATAGAAAATAAGGTATTCAAAAAGGACAAGCATTGGAAGAAAAGTTACTCATATTAATAGTGGATGGTTAGGAAATTAAAATGCAGTGATAGATCACTCATTTCATTGAAAATAAAATTTTACAAGATTTATATAAAAAAGTGAATGGTAAAAATTGAAGAACATCTTTGATCAAGCATAAATTATGTCAAAAACATATTGACGTAGGTGAAAAATTGTTTTTTGGAGCATTAAAAATCCATTTGGAAACAAGGAATATCGTTAACATTTTAAAAATTTTCATTTAAAGAAATAAATATTTTATAAAACAGGGAATATTATCATTTCTTTTATAAACTAATAAAGTTTATATAGGGTGTTTCGTAGAAAAAGACAAAATTATGGAATGATGTGTTTACAAAAAAACATTTAAAAGAGATTCTTTACACACATTGAGGAAAAATATCCATGAAAAAAACATTAAAAATTTACTTACAACTTTTTAATGATAGTAAAATTAGTTAAAAATTACCGTAATAAATTACTGAGGGATTGATAAATACATTTTCAAAAGCATAAAATGAATAAACACATGGAAAAGGGAGGCTCCCAATAAAAAATAAGAGGTGAGGTTGATTTTATTGGAGTTAGTGGCCTAGAAACAACTACTTTGTACTTTATTCATTAATAAATACCTTATCACATCTTTATTGTTCTTCTACATGACAATTCATGTGATAATGTCCTAAGGATAGCTATTGCATTAAAGGGTCATAGAAGATCCCTGCTATGATGAGAACCCAGAAGTGCCATAACACTGTTCTTGAATATATGTTCTATGGAAGGATGATGTTATTTGAGGGACAAAAATAATACATTCCATTAAGGATGAGGACTCATAAAACTTTTAGGAACCTTTTAATGGTGTTCACCCTTGGTAATATCCAGAAGGATATTATGAGAACGAGACTCGCCAGTAGGAAATCCACATTTCATAGTTTCATTGGATGTACCTATCTGCAGACGTGTGTATTAGTCCTTATACTTTAAGATTATTATTAATGGTTATTATAACTCACACACTTAGATGTATTGATGAAAAATGTGATGAAACACTATTCACAGTGAAGTAGGATATGTTGGGTGCGTTACGAGTAATACTGTATTAATAGATAATGTGAGAAAGGATCTGTCCCTTCTATTCCATAATGGAAGTAGATATCTTAGACCCTTTGATGGAATTGATATAGCCTAAATAAATCCATGTCCATGGTAAGAAATGAACGAGTTCAATTCTAGGAATTCAAAGAAAGAATGATTGAGCACATGGGTTGATGGCACCAGCATGCAACCCACTTGATTCAAGATATCGAGACAATGGGATTACACCACACAGTAAGCGTTCGTAGGAGGTGACATGTCATTGTGGCATTAAATTCTTTCTTTATGGGTGCCTTGATGTGTTTCTAGACATTAGACTTGGACTTTAGGTAGGCTCTGCCTAATGCCACCGAGAAAGAGGCCTAGAAGGTCACACACTAAGTGTGTCCAAGTATCTTAGTTAATTATTTATTTAACAAGTTGAATAAATATTATTCCCAACCGTGGTTTAATAATTATTCAAGAATTCCTGATCACATTTATTTCAACACTAGTTATTTGAGATAATATATTATAGGAGAAATAATATATTTATTAGCGAGTAATGCAATGATATTTATTTGAGAAATAAATAGCCATTATTCAAGGTATAATAAATGTGGTGGAGGAAATAAAGGAAAATGGAAAAAAGTACATTCCATGTATATTAAATATACACGTCATGTATTTTTTTCTGGGAATTTATGAGTAATAATATTATTTATTTAATTAAATAATATTAGGTGTAATTCTCTGGGCACATGTTAAGTAATAATAATAGTCAACTGTTATTCTTGGACATGGGGTATTACTAAGAATTAAATGAAATGAATAAATTATTTTGGGTAATTAGTTAATTTTATTATTCTATATAATTAAAAAAATCCTAATTATATATTTCTCATTAGCCTAGACATCTTTTGTGTGTTGTACACAACATATCTAGAGAAAGCTCTCAAGCCAAGAGATAATTCTTTTCTTCCAAGAATGCTCTCAAGCTACGAGAGAGAGATCCTCCTCCACCGGATCATGGCGATCAAAGCCGGACATCGCAAGCGAAGACTCTTCTGCCCTAGCACCTGGAGATCCCTTCAGCGACATCCAAAGATACATGGAACACATGTGGATCACCGCTAGAGGAATCATACACTTGGATTATATGACACAATGACAGATCACATCGGATTGTGACCAGAAATATCAATGAAGAAATAATTCCATCAAGTTAATTATTGTAATTTAATTAAATTAATTATAACCAACATATGATGATCCTATCTATGGTTCTAGGAAAACCCTCTTTTCTTTTTTGTTCTTCGTTCTATTCCAAAGATCCAGTGTTTTATTATCATGACAGATCTCAGATTGATCATTGTTAATGCTACAATTAAATTTGGGTACATGCACCAACGTTCTTCCGCTATGCCTGTAACCTATAAGTGGTATCAGAGGGGTCATATCATTGATTATAATTATTTATTTTTTTCATTAGTGATTTACACATTTAATAATTTAGTTGTTTCAATTCAAGTTAATCGTTTTTTAAAATCTGAATATCGAGATCTATTCATCCTCTATTGTTTCTCATTTACCTTATTGAAATGAATTTTTCTTTTTTAATTTCGATTAAAATAAAATAGAGGATCTCATACGGAGGTTCCAAACATTCCTGCCCGTACAACACCAAAATACATGGTGTGTATTCGACAGTACACGCTGTGTAGTCTAGGTTCAATTCATCGAAATGGTCAGCCAAATCAGGCTGAGTGTTGGAGTATTTATAATTATTAAATGACACCATGTGTTGACCAAAAACACGTGGCACACAGTTTCCAGATTGCATGCCGTATGGTCCACTAAACACGGTGTGTAGTCCCTTTGGGTTAGGGTTAAACCATGTACCCCGTACATGGGTTGCTCGGCTAGAAACCATGTAACGCAGATACTACACGATGTGTGTCCCACTGAAAACACTGTGTACTTCGAAGATTTCCAAATTACATCTACACGTCATGTCCCTGGGCATGTACTTCAGATGTATGGTGACCAAAATTACACACCGTGTAGTCCGAACTACACACCGTGTACTCATCCAAATTACACAGATTTACTAAAATTTATTATTATATTATACAAACCCTTGAGACATGTACCATAGTGTAGGCTTAAATCTAAGACACAACACGTGATATGTGTTTTATATATATGTATTTAATTTAACATCTATGTAATGTTCATTTCTACTCATTGGGTAGTTATGTATGGGAATTCACCTGGTTGCCTCCAAGGTACAAGTTACATACAAAGATAATTTTAAATTAATTTATTTGTTTAAAATTACGATGGATGAAAATCTCAAGGAAATTTAGAAAAGAGTTTAAGATAAAAGGATTGATTAATTAAAGATAATTAATTGATTCGAGCATGATTTATCTTAAACAAGAACAATTAAAGAATTAAATGCTAGTTTTATTTATGTGTAAATATCATTGCATGTATGGATGATCATGAGCTAGACAAAGACCATTGTATGTGAATGATTTATTTTAATTAATTTATTTAAATTAAGTTTTTTGGCCTGCGAGCCTTCTCCTCATTAATATGTAGGGCCTACATACTGAAGGTTTCTTTTATGTAAAACCCAGTTTTACCCCTCACATGCGAGTGAGGTAAAATCATATGTAATTTATAGAGCTCCCAAGCTAGTGGAGGCGGCTCAAGTTAGGAGCCAAGGTGAAACGAATCCAAGGAGATACAAAGGTGGACACGTGGAAAGATGTAAACACAAACCCAAAAGGTTCAAGGTGTTTCTCCCCTAGGTCTTGGGTTAGTTTATCAACTTCTAGATAAACTAATCAATAGAAAAAGATCATGATCATACCATTCATTTTATTTCTATCAATTTCATGGTTTATTTATTGCGGGTGTGTTGTTATGATCACACAATTAATAAATTAAACAAACATGCAAGATAGAACCAAAATAAAACCGGCTTATGCGTAAAGTATTTTATTAGACATCGTTAATAACTTAAGTATATTCCACTTAATGTTAACAAGAATATAATTAAAGACAATAAAATGGAAATTTATGTATAAGGATAAAATCCCTCAAAGAAAATATTAAGTTGGTATAGCCTTCCATAATCTTGGTTAGAATGGAACCATAGTTCAAAGTGCTTGACCAAACCTAGTTGGGGTGCTTTTAATTATCAGGGAATTCAAATTCAAGGTTTTGGGTTTACTTGACGTGGTTCTCATAAAGGGTTGACTACCCCAATAGGACTTGGTGTGACCAAGATGCAAAGGTTGAGGAAATCCAAAATAAAAGGATTTCAGGATTGGGGAGTCCACTCAGTGGATCAAGGAGCTGCGAGTTAATGCATTTGGAATTTTGAATGCCTAACTAAAAACCTATCAAGTTTCTTAACCTACCCTAGTTGGGGTAATTAAAAGGGAAATATGGATCCTTGCCACTAGAATATTCAGACAACAAAATATTCTGTAGTCAATGGTGAGTGCTATTGAATTTCGATAAAATTGTGGGAGACTATTAAGTATTAATTTAATTATTTGTCTCAGTTTTGTCATAATAAAGTACCAAAGCTTTGATCATCTTAATTTGTAGAAATGAAAAGAAAAACTACTTCAAACATATCATTGCGAACCATACTTGAGAAGGAAAACCTTCTCACTGGCACCAATTTATAAGAATGGAAGAGGAGTTTACATGCCATCCTTCGCCATGAGAAGAAATTGTATGTGTTGGAAGAGCCTGTTCCAGTTGTGTCTGGAGAAGAGTCCAATGATGAGGAATTATATCTCTACATGAAACATATAGATGATGCCACAGATGTCCAATGATTCATACTATTGTCCATGTCTAATGAGATCTTGGAGAAATATGAAAACGTGGACGCGTATAGCATGATGTATCACCTTAAGGATCTGTATCAAGAGAAGGAGAGACATGAGATATATGATATCTCCAATGATTTTTTCACAAATAAGCTTTGAGAGTCTGTGCCAGCTGTTCCTTATGTATTCAAGCTTATTGGCTACATTGAATGCCTGGACATCATAGGGATTAAGTTCCTGGATGAGTTGCATACAGATATCATCCTATCATCACTTCCCAAGACCTTCTCTAGATTTATTGTCAACTATTACATGAGAAACAATGAGAAGATTCTATCAGAACTTCTGACCATAAGTTTCCAGGTAGATAAGGACATGGGGCATGATAAACCCATAGTCCTTATGGTGAATAAGAAAAGGAAGGACAAGGCAAAGGGGCCAAGGACTTATAAATGATCTGAATCCCCTGAGCACCATCCCTCCAAGAAGGGGAAGATTCAGAGGCAGGGTAATGAATGGGAGGTAGTATGTTTTTCATGTGGAAAGAAAATACACTAGAAGAGGAACTACTCCCAAAATCCTGGAGACACTAAAGGTTCATTATTTATCAAGTGCAATCTTTCCATTTATACACATTGGGTATTAGATACAACTTATGTGGCTCACATCTGTATTCAGATGAAGGAACTAAGTAGATTTAGAATGATTTCCAGAGGAGAGGTGGATCTTTGATCTACCAATGGTGTGAGGTTGGGTGTGTTAACCATTAGTGATTAACACCTCTCATTGCCAATTGGGATGATTTTGGTTTTACATAATTGTTATTATGTGCCTAGTGTTACAAAAAACATAATTTATGTATCATGTTTGGATATGGATGGATTTATTTTCAGGTTTGGAAATAAGAGTTTCTTTTTTATAAGAACAACATATGTTATGGTATGGTGCATTTAAATAATGGTTTTTATGTATTAAATTATGAAAATGAAGTGTTGGAAATCGACAACGAAACAAACTCACATGACTCATACACCACCCAATTGTGGCATCACCGTCTCGGTCATGTAAACAAGAAGCGCTTGAAAAAGATCTACCAAGATGGACATTTATACTCTACTAAGATAAAAACACTTGATATATGTCACACTTGTTTAAAAGGTAAAATGAACAATCCGCCTTTTAGTGGATAGGGTGAAATGGCCATAGAGCTTCTAGTATTGGTGAACACGGATGTGTGTGGACCATTTCTAGTATAAACTAGAGGTAGATATTCTTACTTAATTAATTTTACTGATGATTTGAGTAGATATGGATATTTTTACTTAATGAGGTATAAGTCACAAGGATTAGAGAAATTTAAGGAATTCAAGAATGAAGCAGAGAATCAGCTTGGTAAGAAGATAAAGAATCTTCAATTGGATCGAGGTAGAGAATATCTGAACTAAGAGTTCATCGATATTATATGGGAGTCTGGGATTCTATCTTAGACCACTCCTCCTTATACACCACAGTGGAATGGTTTTAGTGAAAGGAGGAACCGAAACTTGTTAAAAATGGTGAGGCCGATGATGATTCATGGATATATTCCATTATCCTTTTGAGGATATGTATTACAAAATGTAGTATACACATTAAAATAAGTTCCAACTAAGGTGGAAAATATAATTACCTACGATTTATGGAATGGAAAGAAACCCATTTTGTCACACACACATGTATGGGGATGCGAGACATTTGTTAAGGCCTTCTCAAGCAACAAAATAGCACCTCAGGGTATGATGTGTATATTAATAGGATATCCCAAGGAAACGAAAGGATATTACCTATATAACCCTTCAGACAAGAAAGTGACTATTACCAGACAAGCCATATTTCTTGAGAGGGAGAACATCCTCAAAAAGTATAGTGGGAGCAAGATTGAATTCGGCGAAGTTGATGCTCAAGATACATAGGAGTTGGTATAGGAACAGGTTTAACAGGTCCCCATGGAAGAGGTTCCAGAAACACAAGTACAACGTAGGAGCTCAAGAGAGGTAAGGTAACTATAGAGATTTGGTTTCCTAATCACTAAGGGTGGTGAATAATTATTGTTAGACAATGTTGAACCTCTATCCTACAAGGAAGTGGTAGAAATCTCAGAAGCTGCAAGATTTATAGAATCTATGAATTCTGATATGGATTCTATGTATTAGAACCAAGTCTGGGTTCTGGTCGATGATCCAGTTGATGTAAATCCTGTGGGATGAAAATGGATATTCAAGAGAAAAATGGACATGGAAGGTCAAGTTAGCACCTATAAAGCAAGGCAAGTGGCTAAAGGATTCCCACAGTGTCAAGGAATTGACTATTATGAAACCTTTTTGCTAGTTTTTATGTTTAAATCCATAAGAATCATACTTTCCATAACAGCTTACCTTGACTACAAGATTTGGAAAATGGATGTCAAAATAACATTCCTTAACAAGAACCTTCTGGAAGATGTCTATATGACACAACTAGAAGAGTTTGTGACACCAGGTGAAGCCAAATGGGTTTTCAAGTTTTATAAATCCATTTATGGATTAAAGAAAGCATCCATTTCATAGAAAATTTGATTTGATGAAGCCATAAAGGAATTTGGTTTCATTAAGAATGAATGTGAGCCATGTGTTTATAAGTGGTTTAATGGGAATGTAGTCATTATCCTATTAGTATAGGTCGATGGAATATTTCTTATTGGAAATGATGTACCATTCATACAGTCAGTTAAGGACTGGTTGGGAAAATGTTTCTACATGAAGGGCTTGGGTGAAGCAGCCTACATTTTAGGGGTTAAGATCATTTGTGATAGATCCAAAAGGCTTCCTGGACTAAGTCGGGGTACATACATTGACCTGATACTAAATGGATTTAGTATGGAACAATCTAAGAGGAGATTGGTTCTAGTGTCACATGGCCTACATATTTCTAAGAAAATGTGTCCTCAGACACAATAGGAAAAAGATGGAATGAGTAAGATCCCATACACATCAGTTATAGGATGCATAATGTATTCCATGTTATGTACTAGGATTGATGTTGCCTATGAACTGAGCATGGTAGGCAGATATCAAGCAGATCCAGAAGAACAACATTGGACTAATGTTAAGACTACCCTTAAGTATCTGAGAAGAACTAAGGATATGTTCCTAGTGTATGGAGGAGACGCGGAGCTTGTCGTCAGAGGGTATGATGATGTTGGTTTTCAGACAGATCAGAACGATCTGAAATCGTAATCTGGATATGTTTTATGTCTCAATGGAGGAGCTGTGAGCTAGAAGAGTTCAAAGAAACCAGTTGTCACCGATTCTATAGTAGAGTCCAAATATATAGCGGCTTCAGATGCATCCAAGGAAGCCATCTAGACTTGGAACTTTGTCTTGGAGCTTGATATGGTGCACAGGAGTAAAGAACCAATCACATTATATTGTGATAATACTATAGTGGTGGCTCTTGAAAAATAACTCAAGTCACATCAATGGGAAAAGCACATACTCTAGAAGTATCACTTCTTGAAGGATTTATATCAAATAAGTGAAGTTTCATTGGGAAGAGTGTCCACGGAAGAGAACATGGTGGACCCCATGACTAAAGGCCTATCTCAACAGAAGCATGAATATCATGTGAGAGCTAGAGGGTTAAAGGTTATTATCAGTTGGCTCTAGTCCAAGTGGGAGTCTGTTGGTGTTGGTGTCCTTGAACCAACTACTTTGTACATTATTCATTAATAAATATCTTATCACATCTTGATTGTTCTTATGCATGAAAATTCATGTGATAATGTCCTAAGGATAGCTATTTCATTAAAGGGTCATAGTGGATCCCTGCTATGATGAGAAACCAGAAGTGCCATAATACTATTCTTGAATATATGTTCTATGGCCAGATGATGTTATTTTAGGGACAAAAATAATACAATCCATTAAGGGTGAGGACTCATAAAACTTTGAGGAACCTTCTAATGGTGTTCTCCCTTGATAATATCCAGAAGGATATTATGAGAACGAGACCCTCCAGTAGGAAATACACATTTCATAGTGTCATTGGACGTTCCTATATGAAGGTGTGTGTATTGATCCATAGAATTTAAGAATATTATTACTGGGTATTGCAACTCGTGTACTTATATGTATTGATGAAAACTGTGATGACACACTGTTCACATCGACGTAGGATATGTTGGGTACGTCACGAGTAATGCTGAATTAATAGATAATGCGAGAAAGGATTTATCCCTTTTTTTCTATAAGGGAAGTAGATATCTCAGGCCCTTTGATGGAATTGATATAGCCTAAATAAGTCCATGGACATGGTAAAAAATGGGAGAGTTCAATTCTAAGAAGTCAAAGAAAAAATGATTGAGCACACGAGTTGATGGAACCAACATGCAACCCACTTGATTCAAGATATTGAGACAAAGGGATTACCTTACATGGTAAGCGCTTGTAGGAGGTGACACATCATTGTGATGTTAACTTCTTTCTCTGTGAGTGCCTTGGTGTGTTTCTAGATGAAAACCTTGGACTTTAGGCAGGCTCCACCTAATTCCACCGAGAAAGAGGCCTAGAGGTTCACACACTAAGTGTGTCCAAGTATCTCAGTTAAATATTAATTTAACAAGTTGAATAAATATTATTCCCGAGTGCGGTTTAATAATTATTCAAGAATTCCTAATCACATTTTTTTACACTAGTTATTTGAGAGAATATATTGTGGGAGAAATAATATATTTATTAGCAAGTAATGCAATGATATTTATTTGAGAAATAAATATCCATTCTTCAAGGTCTAATAAATGTGGTGGAGGAAATAAAGAAAATTGAAAAAACAAAAGTACACGCCGTGTATATTAAATATACACACTGTGTATTTTTTTCTGGGAATTTATGAGAAATAATATTATTTATTTAATTAAATAATATTAGGGGTAATTCATTGAGAACATGTCAGGTAATAATAATAGTCAACTGTTATTATTAGACATGGATTATTACTATAAATTAAATGAAATGAATATATTCTTTCAGGTAATTAATTCATTTTATTATTATATGTAATTAAAAAAATCCCAATTATATATTTCTAACTAGCCTAGCCATTTTTTGTGTGTTGTGAACAAAGAATCTAGAGAAATATCTCAAGAAAATAGAAAATATTTTTCTTCTAAGAACGCTCTCAAGCTATAAGAGAGAGATCCTCCTCCACCAGACCAAGGTGATCGAAGGAAGACATCGCAAGTGAAGGCTCTTCCGCGCTAGTACCGAGAGATCCCTTTGATGACGTCCAGATATACGTGGATCATGTGTTGATCACTATTAGAGGAATCTTATACCAAGATTTGATGACGCAATGACAGATCACATCAGATTGCGACCGAAAACATCAACAAATAAAGAATTACATCAAGGTAATTCTTGTCAATTAGTTAAATTAATTATAACCAACATATGATGATCCTATCTATTTTTCCAGGACTCCCCTCTTTTCTTTTTCGTTTTTAATTATATTCCAAAGATCCATAATTTTATTTTCAGGATTAATCTCAGATTGATTGTTGCTAATGCTAAAATTAAAGTTGGGTACACCCACCAACGTGCTTCCGCTGTGCCCAGAACCTACAGATTTCAATAATAAGTAAAACTTCAAAAAAAAAGATTCAAGATTAATTGAAAATTTTAGGGGACAATTATAAAACCATGAATAAAAAAATAAAATAATGAATGGGTCTTTGAAGGAATATAAATTCCTAATATGGGTTATAATTCAAAAATAATCTTGATTTGAAAAAATGGTTGGCAAAAAAACCCTTATGGTTTGAGTCACATTTTAATCAAAACCCATATAAATAGGGATATTAAAAATTGAACTTAAAATTCCATGAATGAAAAATAATTAATGATATAAAATTTCAAATGTGTAGTGTATACACCATAAAAAAACATGGTCCACAAAATCAAACATGTCTCAAGGATTTGACTATTAGACAAAAAAACCCTTAAAACCTTGGTATACTTTAAATCCAAATCCATTTAAATAAATAAAATAATATGAATATTAAAACCAAATTAATTTCATGAATATGGTAAAATAAAATGATTAAGAATTAATCAAACCATATAATATATATCATGGCTCATAATGTTAAATATGTCTTAAGAAACTAAATCTTTGACAAAAGATCCTTATTTTAATTCCTAAATTCAACTAAAGAGATTGAATATTATGTATAAACGAACTACATTAATAAAATATTTTATAACCATATTAATCTTTATAAACCATTATAAACTTCATTTCTAATTATTCTTTACATGTATATTAGTTAGTTGCTATCTATTTTCAATATCGGGTGTGAGTAATCTTGATCGTTTTGAACTAGTTTTGTATTATCAATGTTGTTTTTCATTATTATCCCCAAGTTAAACATTACAAAGTCAAACTAGGTATTGTAATTGATTATTTGTAATTATTTATAATGACATAATTTCATTCTATGTGAGTTTTGGTTACGATTCTTAAAGATAAAATCAATAATGAGAACATTTCATTGATTTTTAACAAATGAGAATTGGTATAATAATTAACGAGTTTAATATTAATTAATAAAAATAAAATCATTATTCAATTATTTATATCATATATTATCAGTATTTATTTCCTCATGTTAATCTATGATATTAGTTTATATCATTTTTCAAGTAGGTGGTTAGACCAACACAAACATGAACATACCATAATTAATGGATGATTATGAAATAATTTATCTGTAAAATAATTATTCCATAGAAATAATGACATTTTTTAGTATTTATTGAATTGATAAATAATAATTTAATAGAATTATTATAATATGTAATGAATACAAAACTATTACATAGTATGAATAAAAATTTTTTCCTCTAAGTCCGCTCGTTTTAGACAGTTGAATTTTGAATGATGGTTTTTTGATAATATTATTAATAAATTATCTTATTTGACAAACCAAAATACTAATAATTTTATAAATATAATATTTATCCATTAAAACCATTTAAATGACCATTTAAGAAATGAAATGATGAAATATAGAATACACCATTCCATGGATGCGGAAGTCTGCATGTACACATGGATGATCATTTCATTTTCTATAGAACTGAATATGGTAATAATGTGGTTTATATTTTCCAAAAAATAAATATTCTATAAATATCATTTTGATTTATCTTGTTCCCCATTTTAACTATCTATAAATGGTGATGAAGGAAAATAAATCACATTTTTTTATGGAGGTGGTAGTCCGTGCATACACACAAATGACGTTTTCATTTCTATCAGTGCATAGAAAGGATTGAATAATGGATGATACATTAATATAATAATATTAAATTATATTATATATATTTTTAATTTATTTTAATAGTTAGTCTATAAAATGTTTATAAGAGGGAGATAAAGAGGAAAATACTAAGGAGTAAGAAATAATCACTTTAAAAACAAGAAATTTCTATTGAAAATATCCTTGGAAATGGAGTCATTTGGCTACATAATTTATACAAGAGGATTATGCACTTGATATAGAGTTCCAGGAAGAGAAAAATCAAATATGATCCCCTTTAATAAGTGAAGAGAAGGGTAATTTTGGAAGTATCCATTGCATTTCAATAATGGAATGTCACTATTCAAGGGTCAAAGGCTCCAAATTTTTTAAAAAATGGAGGGGATGAGGGTTGGATAATCTACTTATCATCCACACACTTGGAGAAATTTTGTTTAAATGTTTTTGTTCTTTAACACTTAGTAGAACTCTTTTTACCCTTTTTACTTTTATCATGGTAACTTATTTTTTAACTATGGTAAATAATTTTAATGACAAAAATATTAAAATTGAACTTATTACCTAATTTTAAAATAATTATTTAAAATTTTAATTTTTTATAAAATAAAATTTCTATCCATTGTAAAATTTAATTTTAATATTAATGCACATAACGCATAGAGACCATTTTTAGAAAAGTGTGCTTAAAATTTATGTGTAGTATAAATTTATCATGTTCATTGACTTTTATGATATAAATTGGTTTATTATAAAATAAATAAAATTTATATGGCTTTTAAATCAATCCAAAATTAAATATCACTGTTGAAAATTTTAATTAAAATAAAAGTTTGAAAAAAATTTTAAAATTAGAATGAAATTTTACTTACGCACTAAAATTATGAACATAGTTTTATAGAATTAACATATTATTTTAAAATACATAATTTTACTTCTTAAATATATATTTTATCATATAATTTTTTTATAAGCTTATAGGTATTAATTATATAATAATAAATCCACAAAAGATATATTTTTTGTTAAAAATGTATTTTTTATTATTCAACTAAAAATTAATTATTTAATAAAAGTAAAAAAATTATATTAAGAAAATATTTTCTTTATAAATATAAAAATAAAGTTAATTTGGTAAAATTTAAATTATAAAATTTTAGAATTTAACTTTTAAATAAAAACATAATTAAAACTGTTTTCTTAGAAAAATAACTATATAAAATTTTAACTGTTATTATTCTTATTACTTATAAATTACTAATTATATTGGTGTTAATACATTATTAATATAAAAAAAATCTTATCTATTCTATATTTAGTTTCTTAAAATAAATATAATAAAAATCCATTAAAAAAATAATTTTTTAATATTAAAATGATCTTGTTAATTTTATCAACGCATTTTAAAATAAACATTCATTTTTTGTAAAATTCATGTGATAGATAAATTACCACATTATTTTTTACATAATTATATCATTATAATTTCTAGTTACATATCCCCTAAAGACATTTTCATAATATATAATCATAAGGTAACCACTGGTGGAAATCGTGGGTGGTTACTCTCCTATCATAGATTCCATGGGCGTTTCCATGAGCTTAAATTTTTATCACTTATTATTTCTCTCATATCATAATTGTTGTAATTTGTATTGGTATTTTTCTAGGGAAAACCACTATAAATATACCTCTTTTCTAATCTTAGTCAAATGATCATCATAAGAGAGCCTTCCAATACTTGATGCCTTTCCTTTTTTATTCATAGATTTCATAATATTTTTACTTCCTTTAATACCTCATAATTTTACTACTATATTATAATGGAATATTTTAATAATTTTATTTTAGAGTATCATGGGTTTTTAGTTTATATTTTCATTCAAAACAAGCTATAAAACATAGTGTAAATTTATAGAAAAAAATATTCCAAAATCTTAGGGTTTTACATTCTCTTCACAATTAAATAAATTGCATCACTGTAATTGTAATTATCACCCACTAATTAAAATATACATTGATATCCAAAATATTGTCTTGAATTAAGATATAATTTCTAGATATATATCAACCCTTTAATCTTAGGAAGCATGTCTTTTCCTCAGAATAGGCTTATCCCTAATATTGAGTTTTTCTCTAACCATTCAAGGATAGAGTTTATCATTATTCACTATTGAGATCCATAATATATAATTTTATTCTATAGTGTTTACATAATCATCCTTTAATTTATATACTATCAAAGGTTGATATGAAATGTAAATTTATTATTCCAATAAATAATTTTATCTCAAAGTAGATAGAATAAATCAATTTCCAAAATCACATTAAATTTATCTAAAGGAAGGATATTAAGGCTTGAATGAATCATAACCCCACAAACCTTGTAGAACATTTATATAACTTGGATACAATAATGAAACTAGAAAAGGTTTTTATTTAAAAAGGTAATAGTTGCTAAAAACTTACATTTCATAAGAAATACATAAATGAAGTGTGCAAAATAAGTGTAACTAACACCAATTAAATGTCACTATACACTTCAATAGTAGTCAATGAATATGATTTTCCTCATTAAAATGGTCTAGATGGTTGTTGGAGTTTATTTTTATCTTAATCCATTGAATTTGTGCACTGGTTTCGATAGTTCTCAATTTACTTACATCTAAAACATTAAGTTGCTAGTGTATCCTTAAGAATGAAATTATTTTACCCCATCATGTGAACTAAACTCTTCTTTTTTCACTTAGCATATTGTTTCATGATTCCATAGTTTACCCTATATAAAATATCTTACAATCCTTTAATATAATCAACTAGTTGTATATTACCACATTTTTTACATAAAGAAAATTGAATCTTCATTTCTAAATCATCTTCACCACCTGAACTTCCATGAGACTCCATCCTTCACTAATTTGGCATGTTTTTAAATTCAAATAATTTCAAATTGTTAATCATAATTCATTATAACAGATTTTTAATAATAGTAAGATATCTCAATCCACCTCTTATATCATTAGGTTGTTCATTGGGACAATCTCTACATTGACCATGGAATCCATTGTTAACTTGGTTTCTTTCGACTCTAGCCATTACTAAAAACAAAAGGAGTTGACATGAGTAGATTATAATCCATAATAGATCTATTTTAAAATAATTACATGGAAAATTAAACCTTAAAATATCTTACTTGTTTTCACCATCATATTAGTTTATTGTTATTTTTATCCTAAATCACTCATGATTCAATCATAATTTCTTTAGGTTAGGTTTTCTCATAATTCTTATCCTAATTACTTAACATAATAAATCATCCATAATATATTGTAAAGAAAACATTATTAACCAAAAAATATCCCCCAGGAGTGTCTATCATGGCTTGTAGTCTTATGACCAATCATCATGCAACATGTGAAGAAAGAGTTAACAATAAACTAACCTTTTTAGGGGGATTAACCCTAAGTGAATATCTTCCACAACCACATCCAATTTCCATCATCTAGACACAGATTTGATTTCATGGATAACCACATACTCTCTAATCACAAAAAATTCAGGATTCTATCTTATATTTTGACATATCCCTAGGGGTTTTCTAATGTTCTATCACCATAATCTCCAAAATAACTCAAATAACCATAAAATGTAACTAAAAATTACTCCGATACCAACTAAAATGACCCTATATAAAAATATATTTGTTATAAATCAATTACCTAACATAAACATTATATCTCACTAAAATTCACACAATCCTAAGAATGTAAGGTTTAGTGTCTTGGAGAACTAACTATAGAAAAAACTTATTTTACAATGATTGGGAAAATTTGTCGATAGTTCATAAACACTAGACTTTATTATATACTTATCATATGATATACACATCTTCACAACCCAGGGAATGGAAAAATAAGAAATGGGTGAGCTCAAATGCTTAGTAAGGGGAAAATATTGTCAATATGTATTCAAGGGTTAGATAATAATCATATGAGAAAACATGAGTAAGGTTGAAATATCTTATTAAAAATAAAATAGAATAATTAGAGTTCTCCATAATTCATGATAAAAGGGAATGAAATCTAAAATGAAGAAACATATACCCTAGAACAAGAGTGTGATATAATAAACATGATCCATATAGTACAATCCTAGGAATTTGACATAGAAACATGGGATTACTTTAAATAATATCATATAAAGGAATTATGGCACAAGAATAAGAAAAAAAACATCATATTGTGAAAAAAATACAAGTATATCCACCCTTTATGTCATGAGAAAATACAATCATGTCTACCCTTTAATTTTAGATCAAATCCAAGCATGTCTATGCTTTATGTTGTGAAAAAATAAAAGCATTTCGATTATTCATTATCTCATGAGTTATAAAACCATAACCAATGCATTGGAGGGAGGTATAATACCTCACCCATCATTATCCATACATAAAAATACCACATTTAGTTAATCATTTATCATAGCATAAAGATCCCATGGAAATAAAAATTGTTTCATATCCATTTCAAATGTAATCATACAAATAAACCATCCATAATTCCATCAATACACATTAAAAACTCATGTAATATAAATAGATATACAATGATAATAAATAACTTTATAAGAAGATACTATTAAATGGATTGTATGAGATTTACACTATATAGATAAAGGGTATAAAATTTAATAAATAATTTCTTCAATTAATTTATGTATGGAATCAAGATTAACAAAATTCAATCAAAGTAATGGAAAATATGAAATTCATAAATGAAATTCATTAGAAGAAAAGTTATGACTATTCATAATGTATGTTTAGGAAAGACAAAGGAAGTGATGGATCACTCCTATAATATAAAATAACATTTTTAAGCCATAAAATTAAAAAATGTGTATGGTAACATTTTAGTAATATCATTAATAAATGGTAAAATATGTTAAAGAATTCTGACGTAGGTGAAATTTTTTAAGAGAACTAGAAAAATCACATTGGAAAAAAGGAATATCCTTGACCATTTAAAAAAAATTATTTTAATAAAAGATGTAATATTATAATTTCTTTTATAAACCAAGAAACTATAGATAGGAATTTTCATAGAAAAAGACAAAAATTGTGGAAAGATGTATTCATAAGTAAAATGGTAAAAAAATATTATTGCATGCTTTGATAAAAAAATACAAAAAACAATAAAAATTTATTTAATTTTTTTTAATGAAAGTAAAATTAGAATAAAATGATATTAATCAATTATTTAGGCATATAAAAGGATATTCATTAAATCATACAATGAATATATACATGGAAAATTGAGGTTCTATACCTAAAAGAAGAGATGGGGTCAGTTTCAATTATAATAACCACTTTAGATAAAACATGAGTCAAGGGGAAATGAATATTTTGGGAAATAAATTTTTTATTTGAAATGTAAAACCCTTGAATAAAAAAGAAAATTATGAGGTTTTTTATAAATAATACAAACTATTCAGATATGTTATCTTTTAAAAACGATCTTGATTTGAATATAAGATTGAAAAAAACCCATATGGTTTGAGTAACATTTTAATAAAAACCCATTTAAAGATAGTTCTTAAAATTAAACTTATAAGACCATTAATAAATTATAATTCATTATATAATATCTCAAATGAACATTTTATACACCATAAAAATACTTGGTGTGTAAAATCATACATGTATTATGGATTTAAAAATGAGAAAAAGAAACCCTCACAACCTTGGTATCCTTTGAATCGAAATCCATTTAAATAAAGAACATGTTATGGATATTGAAACCCCATTAATTACATGAATACACTAAAATACATCCATTATGTAGTAATAAACCCATATAAAAGATATCATGTCACACAATATGAAATATGTCTCAATAAATTATATTTGAGACAAAGAACCCTTTACCTTAATTTTTAAATTCCACTCAAGTGAATGAATATCCTATATAAAAATTAACTATATTAATCACCTATTTCAGAAACTTATTCATATCTATAACCTTTTATATATTTAATTTTTTTATTATCTATATTTATATTAGTTTGTTATTATATATTTTCAATATTGGGTGTGAGTAATCTTGATCAATTTTAACTAGTTTTATAACATCAATGTTTTTATTATTTATTATCAAAAATTTCATCATTAAAAGGTTATAAAAAGATTTATAATTTATTTTTTATAATTATTTATTATTTTATAACTTCTTTATATGGTATTTTTTGTTACAATCCATAAATTTGAAATTGATAATGGGCATGTTTTGGTGATTTTTAACAAACAAACACTAGTATCTTATTTAATGTGTTTATAATTAATGTTTCCATTAAAGAACCAAAATAATATCATTAATTTATTATTTATATCATATATTATTTGTAATTACGTTCTCATAGTGATCCATTGAATTATTTTATATCATTGTTAATGTAAGTGGTGAGACGAACCCAAATATGAACATACCATAATTAATAGATGATTATGAATTTATTTAGTTTCAATATAATTATTAAATATGAATAATGATATTTTTTAGGTTATATTATAATGATAATAATAATTTAATACAAATATAATAATTTTTAATTGATATGAAACAACTATATAGTATGAATAAATCGTTTTTTCTTATTAGTATGTTTGTTTTATACGGTTGAATTTACAATGATCATTTTTTATCATATGATTAATAGGTTTTAAAATTTGTCTTTAAATAATTATAATAAGTTAAAAAACATCATATTTATACATTTAAACGATTTTCATGACCACCCATGAAATACAATGATGAAAAATAGAATACATCATTCTATGGAGGTGGTAGTCTGCATGTACGCATGAATGATGATATCATTTTCTATAAAATTATTGATAAAAATAATATTGTTTATATTTTTAGTTTTATAAATATTTTATAAATATAAATTATATTTATTAAATTAACCATTTTAACCCACCACATAAGGTGGATATGTAAAATAAAACATGCAACTGCATGGAGAGAGTAGTCCGTACATACACACGAATAACATTTTCATTTTTCCTAGATGATTGAAAGGATTGAATAATGGTTGATAAATTAATACAATAACATTATATTATTTTATAAATATTGTTTTTAATGTATTTGGGTGCCTATAATTTTTTTTTCAATAGGAATAATAAGAAAAAAATACTAAGGAGTAAGGAATAATCATGTTGAGAACTTGGGATTTATCTTGGAAATATATTTGTAAATAGAGGCCTCAGGATGACTAATTTAGAATAGATACTTATGAAATTTAGTTATAATTATAGGATAAGAAAAATGGAAGAGGTTAATGAAGAAATTTTAATGTATAGGAGTATCAAGAAGTGGTGGAAGTGACCCCCTCACATAAGTTAAGTAGAGGTATTTTTTAAGTACCCATTACATTTCTATAATGATATGTCACTATTTAATATTCAAATGCTCTAAAAGTTTAAAATAATTGAGGGAAGCAGGTTTTTCAATGGAATATAAAATACACACACTTTAGAACAATATTTTTAAATGTTTTTGATCTATTACACTTAGTAAAACTCTTTGCAACCATTTTATTTTAAAGTGGAAAATTATTTTTTAAAAATGGAAATTAATTTTAAGGGAAAAAATTAAAATCAAAATTACTAGTTAATTTTAAATGATGATTTATAATTTTAAAATAATTTTACTAGATATAATTTCTAATTATTAGAAAAGTTAATTTTAATATTAGTGCACAAAATTCATAAAAACCATTTTTAGAAAATGCGTGTTTTTAAGCTTAAAATTTATCTATAGTATAAATTTATCATTTTCATTTAATTTTATGGTATAAATTGGTTTATTATAAATAAATAAAATTTATGTGGCATTAAATTAAATTCAAAACTGAATATCTCCATTGAAAATTTTAATTAAAATAAAATACTAAAAATAATTTTTAAATTAGAATGAAATGATAATTATGTTCTAAATTGTTGAACATAGGTTTTTTAGGAATAAATATTATTTTAAAATATATAATTTTACACTATAAATACATATTTTATAAATAATTTTTTTTATAAAATTATAGGTCATACTTATATAATAATAATGTTATAAAGGTATTGTTTTGGTAAAAACTAAAATTTTCACTATTCCCCTAAAAAAATTAGTTTAGAAAAGTCCCAAAAATTTATCATAATGTGATATTGTTATTATAAAGTGAAAAAAGAATTTATTTTTGTCAAATTTAAATTCTTAAATTTTATAATTTATCTTTTTTACAAAAATAGAATGAAAACTATTTTCATAAGAAAATATATTTTTAAAATTTTAACTATTCTTATTATTATTTTTTATCAACTAATAATTAGTTTTATGTTAATAATTTTTTCATATTAGTAATATATATGATCTATATTTTATGTAATTTCTTAAAATAAATCACATAAAAATACAATTTCTAAAGAATACATTTTTAATAGTAAAATGATCTAATTAATTTTATCAATGAATTTGTAAATAAATTTTATTTTTCTAAAAATTAAATGTGATAAATAAGTTAATTCATTAATAGTTACATGAGTATATCATCGTAATTTCATGTTATATAGTCCCTCAAGATCTTCACACCAGATCTAATCATAAGGTAAGATATTGTGGAAGTCGCAGGTAGTGACTCTGCCAGCATGGATCTCATGGGAATTTCCATGAGATTTATTTTCTATCACATATGATTTCACTCATACCACAATTATTGGATTTAATAATGTGACTAGTCTAAGGAAAACCCTAGGAAAGTGACCTCTTTACCGATATTGTAAAAATGACCTTTATATGGGAGACTTCCATTTCCAGATGGCATTTCTTTCCTTTTAGTTCATAGATATCATAATTTGTTACTTCCTTTTATAACTTCTAATTTAATGACTATATTAAATTGTATATTTTAATATTTTTATTTTTATGTTTTATTGTTTAGTTTTTTTTCAATTTTATATAAAAATATGATATCAATCCTGGTGTTAATTTAGAGAAAAAATATATTCCAAAATCTTGGGATGTTACATATATGCCTAAGGTAGTTTATCCATTTAATATTTCACTATATTATGTGTGTTTTTATGTGGAATGCATGTGTTTTACTTGGATTTTGGGTTTGGTAATTCAATAAAGTTATTGAGTTATTCTTGAGAGGAGTGATCAGATAGAGTAAATCCTGTTTGAAGTGAATTGAGTGTGTTGTGCATAGTTGGGTGATTTTAGTGTGGTACAACAACCATTTTTCCATGGAATGCGACCTATAATTAGGTTCAATGGATCTTATATTGGTCTAGGTTTGTGTAATTGATTCTGAATGGACTATGTTGAGTCTATATGAGAGGGTTTATGACATATTGTGTGGTGAAGGACTTGGGTAGTGGTTTGGGTTTATGAAGCACTATGGGAATGACATGTAAAGGATATTGATGTGAATTATGGATATTGTAACATCTCTATTTGGAGTAAAGTGATGATGTTATATATTATATAGTACGATACCGTTATTTTTTGGGGATTTGGTTATTTTAAGGGAAGTGAATTACTGGTAGTCTTTTATAGAGTGATTGGGGTATGCCTTGGTATGTGTTGGTAATGGTGTAACTTACAGATTGGTTGATGTGTGAGGTATTTTTGGGATTCAATAAATTATCATAGTATAGTGAGTACCTTTCATTTATTAAACCCTATAATTTGATGATTATGGGTAGATGATAAGTGTGTAATTTTTGGGTTTCATGAATTTCATAGTGCTTGAGTAAGAGGCTTGCAGGGTTTTTTATACCTTAGAATGAGATACCATCAGTTGGTTAGTGATAGGTGTTATTTGGAATAAATTGGATCCCTAGTGTATGTTAAAGTGTGTGATTGAGTTTTTCCCCATAGAGGACCATAGGGTGTATTATTATAGCTTTGTGAGATGACATTATGTTCAGGTGAGCCCTTGAGGACTTAGTAGAGTATTATCTATCGCGAGGGGTATAAATATGTGATGTCATTAGGTAAAAAAATGGGTAAGCCACTATAGATTATACATAACCTGAGGGATTGAGATCATCATTGGTATTGTTGGTTTTGAGTGATGGTTGAGAGGTTAGTGTATAAAACAACATTTAAGGTAAGATAATGATAAGTTGTTTTGGGATATCTACAAAAAAAAGATTTCTATGGTTTATTAGCTAGTCAAGGGCTTGGTTATGGGATATATCTAAAATAATTATTGTGTATATAACCATTTTCATGAGTATGATGATTATAATTCAATATTGAGACCACATTATTGAGATGTAGGATTTTTTTCATGGATGTAAGTCGAGTTGTATTTTTTGTCAAATGTGATGGATGGATGAGACCCAAATGTGGGACCTTTCCTAGAGTGAGATGGAAGTATTCAAAACACATATCTGGGACCTAAACCTAAGTTATAGGATAGTTTTAGCACAGAAAACCTACACTTCTAGAATCTAGTGTGATTAAACACCTTCTTTTCATAAAGGCTTTGAAATGAACCATATAAACCAAATTTTAACCATCGATAATTACAATATCACTTAAAAATAATGAGACACATACATTCTAAGTATGTTTAATGTTTATAGTTTTAGATAATTAAGAAAAAACATTAACTATAAAATCCCATGGCTTTCTTGAATGAAGGATATTTTTCCACTATATAAGAAATTACTTAATCTATAACAAGTCTTCAACATCTCCCAAAAATTCAACACACAACTACTCTATTAGATATATCATGTGTAATACATTTCTTCATAACCTGAGGAAATGGAACTTAATAAGGGGTGATCTTAACCCCTCAATCATTCTAAAGATAAGTGATAACAATCAAATATCATAAGTGAGCATAATATGAGAGTGAATAATATGGGAGAAATAGATAACTAAAAAAATACATAATAGAATGAAACTAAAAGTGTAATATATATATGGATAAAAATGGAAATAGATAGATCAAATGGATATTAATAACCACATTCATGGTGATGTAATTCATAATGCTGGATATTTTGATCTTACGCTCAAGGTCTCAACCAAGACATAATTCTATTCTTCAAGGTCATATCCAAGACATAATTTTTATCATCAAGACCACAATCAATACATATAATTGAATTGGTATGGAATACAAAATATATCCAAAAAATTTTGTCTCATATGTCCTATCAATGATTTGAGGGGATATATAATGTTTCCCCCACCCATCACTTGATTAAGTCCAATTAATTCATCATATGAGATAATGTGTAAAAAATACATAATCAATATTTCTAATAATAATTTGTATTGTAATACCAATATAATTAATTCCAAAACCTTTCCCCATGTTAATAAAAGGAATAAAACGATTGTAACACATCCATATAAAGAATGTGGATAGTCAAAATATACATAATCAACTTTCCTTAGTATTCAATAATCATACATACTATCATAACAAATATATGTATTTTTCATAGTTACCCAAACAATAAATCGAATAGATTTATATATAATCATCCCTCAAAATAAAACCACATATAGAAAAGGGTATATAGTTAAGTCAATAATTTCCCTAATCAATCAATGTATGACATCAAGGTGAAAACTCTTCAATTAATAAAAGGAAATATATAGTGTTCATAGAGGGAAGGTATTCTAAGTAATATTCAATGATTAGAAAATACTATGGTAGTGATGGATAATTTATTTTATAGAAAGGAACATTAAATAAATTATTTAGAGAAAGGTGTTTAATGGTATCATTTGAATAATATCCTTGATCAAGAATAAAGTATTCCTAAGGACAATGAATTAAATGAGAAACACTTTTTAATAATTTTATAAAAATATCTTTAGAAAAAAGAAATATCCTTGATCTTTTAAAAAAAATTAAGTCATAAAACTATGAGAGTAGTAGTTTCTTTGATAAACCATTAATTTAGAGAGAGTAATTTTTATAAGGGATAAAAATATGTTCAAATTATGTGTTCATGTAGGATAAAAATTAAAAATATATTTTATAAAAAATGTTTAAAATTATCATAAAAAGATAAAGATATGGGTCACTTTCAAGATTTATTTCCAAAAAAGGTAAAATTAAAACATTGAAAATATTTAATTTTAAAAAATAAACTTCAACAATAGATCCTTCAAAATATATAAAGGTTATAAAAATAAATGCGGGATGGGAGATATAACATTTTATTTTAAAAGGATGGAAAACCCTTTTTAATATTTTGAAATACTTTTCTTAAAAACCACATCATAACAAGAGTAATAAAATCTTATTTTTATTAAAAAATAAATTTACCAATTAGGATTATAAAATACCATATAATAAATTATTATCATTGGATAACCTAACCATTAAAGAACTATTTCTCATATAAAATATTATAACATAGATAAAGGCGATTTGAGCTATCAACATCCATTATGGGAAACATACTCTATAAGGTAATAAATATTCGAAAGGATTAATGTGGTAGGAATGTAAATAAATAGGAAACAAAGAGAGAATACCATATAATATTATCACAGGTATAATTTACACAACTTATATGAAATAAATTCCAGATGATTATTATAAATCAATGAATGAAAGTTGAGTTACCAAAAATTCTTACTACTTGGGTAACTATTGAATAAAGATCCATTTTAATAAGGGAATATGATTGGTATTAGTATATCCAAAAATATAAAAAAGATTATGATAAAAATACATCGATGGGAATTAAATACACCATACAAGTAAAACACAGTGCATAGAATGTATTATGTCTCAAAGAATTAGAATTGAGACTAAGAAAAAACTACTAAAAATTGGAGCTATACAAATGGTTTAGAAAAAACCGTTGGTATAAGTACCTTCTAGAGACCCTATACCAATGGTTTCTATAACAACCCTGCTCTTTATTACACACTAAAAAATGATTTATTACACAAACTTCACTTGATACAACAAAGAAGATCTCAAAGTCTAGTATCTTTTGGGGATTAGTATCATTACATAACAACTTAAAACATGAAATACAACATCTTCATTGAAAAATTCCTTTACATGACCACTACATTCCCTCGTACTTAGCATTGCATGGGATAACCTAAGGACATGCATAAGAAAAGGGTGAGCTATAAATCACAGTAAGGAAATAAACATGGAATAACATGAGGAATTCAATACCTGTTAGACAATAGGTATATCAATGGATGAAAAGAGAAACATGAACATAAAGGCATGATAAAGCATGATAATCATAACATGGAAATGTGGCAACAACACTTAACATTGAATTTATCATGAGCCAAGGCTCATTGCACATGGAGCATGAGTAAAACCTCATTGTACATGAAGCACGAGTAAACCCTCATTTTAATTTAATTAGCATGAGTCAACCCTCATTGCACATGACGTATCATGATACTATACTTTACCCAATGCATTTGAGCGCTATCAGGGCACACCCTTCTTAATCATTTTTTTCATGCATAAGTGTGCCACATAGATCATATAACATGGAATCAATCAACATCATAAGTTATTATACAATTAAGTAATGTGTAATAAATACATGAAATTACCATTCAGTATGTATATGTGCATAAAGGTCAATACCCTTGACAGAGACATGGGTATGGTATTCACTACACAATGATCTTGGATTGGAAAATTTCAGTGAAATTTCTGTAGCATAATGACATGATATAAGGATTAATGAAAATGGTTGATGAAAAATAAATGGGTGTATCATAATATGTACATGAAATGGAAAGTAAGGGGGTCATATAGATACATGTCCCAACAAATGTAATGGAATTTAGATGCATAATACAAAATAATTACTTGGATGTAAAAGAGGAGAGAGAAATCCCTCATGGAATTTCGGCATGGTAACGAGTGTACATGGGAGGCATTAATGAGAGAGAAATGGGTCTCCCATCATCCAAACATAAATAGGGAAGTATGGGGGAGGTGTGAAATCATACCCCAACATTTGTAATTGAAAACAAAAGGGTATAACAACTTAAAGAAAATTAGACAAAAATGAGAAATGAAGAAATCCCTTACTTGGAAGTGCGATACCAAAAGCTTGGGAGAGGCCTAAGAGAGTATTCTTGAGAGTATTCTAGAGATAGGAGGGAAGGGTGTGGTCAAAATACAAAGGATTTTAGTGAAGAGGAAGTGGGAGATTGGGTGAGTTTATATAGAAAAGGAGAGGGAATTCTTTATTATTTAGGTTTGGGACACCTCACATTAAACTAATCAAAACCAAAAAACAGCCCATGGTTTTTGCCAAAGGGGATTGGAAAACAATATTTTATAAGTCCAATGGACTAACTTCTTAAAATAATATGGTTTCTTATGTGGAGGTGAGTCACACTCTCAAGGAAAACAATTTAAAAATACAAAATGTTTTATAAGCCTTAAAGGGTCCACTAAAGATTTGTAAAATAAATAAAAACAACCCAAAATCAAATTATTTTAATGATAAAACATACATTGGTATAACATAATATTTATAGTATTTTTTACATCACGATTGGGTCATTATGATGTTATCAAACACATTATATATTTAAACAATATTTAATTTTTACCCAAAAATTCAACTGTCTCAGAAAATAATAAAAAATTTACCATTGGATAATTTAGACATCCTGATTCAAAAAATAATATTTATTTTATCTAAATAATTTTATAAATATGTGAATTTTTACTTTTAAAATAAAAACCGATATTTATCGAAAATTCACGGGTTTTGACAAAAAACAGCTTTCAAACCTTATTAAAAATTACAATTGCATTCATAAAATTATATGATAATTTATATTTAATAAAAATTAATTTAATAATAATAATAATATTTTATTAAAATATTATTTAATTTAAAAATCCACTAATTCATCAAAATTGATTTCTTAGTGAATATTAACTAAAAATACTATTTGTGATTTAAAAAATATTTACAAAGTAACAATAATAAAATTAATGCACATTATTTATACAAAAATAATGTACATAGTAATAGTGCTAGGTTCTTGTTACATAACCCCTTATAACACCCTCATAAGACCGAAGGGTAAGGTGTGCGAGGGTGAAAAACTCTTGGGGTGGCTCGGATAACATCGCTCAGGTGGTAATCTCTATTAACTTCCACTTATCCCATAGTTGGTTCAACTTAACCTTAATGTGTTCAAGGTTGGATTGGGCTTGGTCAAGGGAGAATCCCAATGACACCACCTTCTTTCCGAGATCCAAAAAATGGGCTTCGTACGGGGAGAGTCTACTGGATGAGTCCATCACATCCTTTGTTTGGGTAAATTGGATATGTTAAATCCCTATATTTATACTAATAATGTGATCACTATTCAATGAATATATTCACAATGGTCACAATTATTAAAAGTATTTTAAAATCCAAAACATAAAACCAAATAAGTGAATATTTTTTACATAACCATAAGAAGAAATTTAAATAGACCAAGAGGAATTTTCATTAATGAATTTTTGGGTCATTACAATCTTCCCCCCTTCAGAAATTTCATCCTTGAAATTTCCTTTTCCCACACTAAAATAGATGTGGGTAACTTTGCTTCATCACTTCCTATAATTCCCATGTCTCTTCTTTAAACTGGTGGTTTCTCCACAACACCTTGACGAGGGGTATTGTCTTATTTTGTAGAACTTTTTCTCTATAATATAAGATCTTCACCAATTGCTCCTCATAAGAAAGATCATCCTCTAGATGCACTACCTCTGAAGAGAGTACATGTGAAGGGTCTGGTATGTACTTCCTTAAGTGGGATATATTAAAGACATCATGTACTTTGGCCATGGTAGGTGGAAGTGCTAGTCGATAGGCCACAGCCCCGAAACGATCAAGAATATCAAAGGGGATGATGTACCTAAGACTTAACTTACCTTTCTTTCCAAACCTCATGACCTTATTCAATTAAGATATGTGTAGAAATACCATGTCTCTAACTTTAAACTCAAGGTATCGTAAACGGTTATTCACATTACTCTTTTGTCGACTCTGGGATGCCTTGATATGCTGTTGAATGGTTTTCACCTTCTCCACCATTTATTTAACCATTTCTGTTCCTAACAGCTTATGCTCACCAACTTTATCCCAACATGCCATTGTTCTACACCTCTTCCCATATAGGACTTTATAAGGTGCCATTCAGATGCTCTAGTGGAATTTTTTATTGTAGGATAATTCAACTAGTTTAAGATGTTGGTCCCACCCTCCTTTGAAGTCCATAAAACATGATATTAACATATCCTCTAGTGTATGAATAATTCAATAAGATTGGACATCAGTTTGAGGATAATAGGCCGTATTGAAGTTTAGTTCAGTATCCAGAGCATGTTTAAGACTCTTCTAAAACATAGAGTGGAATCTTGGATCTCAATCATATACAATAGATTGTGGTACTCCATGCCACCTTACCACTCCCTTGATATATATCCGTGCCAGTCGATCCAATGAGAAATCCTCATGAATTGCAATGAAGTGTTTAGACTTTGTAATATGATCCAAAAAAACCTAGATTTCATTGTTTCCTTTGGATTTCTTTGGAAGTCCAGTGAAAAAGTCCATGGTATTGTTCTCCCATTTCCATGCTAGTATGGGAAATGGTTTCATCATCCTCTTAGACTTCTGCCTCTCTGCCTTCACTTTCTGACACACCGGGCACATTGATTTATACTCAGTGATCTCCTTATTCATATTATCCCATCAATAATCCTCTTAGATATCTCTATACATCTTTGTGTTTCTTAGGTGAATATAGAAATTCGAACTATGTGCATCATCCAAAAGTTTCTTCTTCAGCTCCAGAATTGATGGAAAACATAGTATTTTCCCAAATCTCACAATTCCTTCTTTATTAACATTGAACTCCAAGAATTTCCCTTTTCTGATAACTTCCACTTTCTTCTCAATTCCCACATCATCCTTTTGAGTATCCTTTAAATTTTCTAAAATATACAGTTGAACAATCATTTGTGAAAGGATTGATGATGTTCCCTTATTTATGATTCCCATATCCATCTTCATCAAATCTAAGAAGATTGAAACCTTTTTAATTATCTTCAATGATTAAATTGTTGGGTCCTTTCTACTTAGAGCATCCTACACCTTTTTCTCTTTCCTAGGGTGGTAATGGATTGAGAAGTCACAGTCTTTAATCAGTACTAACCATCTTTGTTGGAGCATGTTCAACTCTTTCTGTGTGAATATATACTTGAGGCTTTTGTGGTCTGTATATATTTCACACTTCTCCAAAAAGAGATAATGATGCCAAAATTTTTAAGCGAAGATCACCACAGCCAACTACAGATCATGTGTTGGATAATTCTACTCATGAAATTTCAATTTCTATGAAGCACAAGCAATGAATTTTCCATTTTGCATCAACACACATCCCATTGCCTTCTTCGAAACATCACTGAATACCACAAAAAGTTCCCCAATTGTGGTTAATGTGAGAACAAGTGTAGTGATAATCCTCCTTTTCAACTCCTTGAAGTTATCTTTACATTCATCACTCCAAGAAAACTTTAATCCCTTCTGAGTTAGCTTGGTAAGAGGGTTGGGAAATCCTGAGAAATTACTCACAAATCATCGATAATATCCAGCTAACCCCCAGAATCTACAGATATCTGTTACTGATGTTGGCCTCATCCATCCCTCTATTTCAGCTATCATGGAGGGATCCATAGATATCCCATTGCTTGTGATGATATGACCCAAGAATGTTACCTCCTTCAAACCTAACTCACACTTGTTGTACTTTCATATATCTTATCCTTTCGCAAGGTCTCTAGTATTTTTCTTAGATGATCCTCATGATCCTCCCTAGTTTTGTAGTATATTAAAATATTATCTATAACGACTAAATTTTTTTTTCGAGGTAATATCTAAAGAATCTATTCATCAAGTCCATAAATATTTCTGGAGCATTAGTGAGTCCGAAAGGAATTATTATGAATTCATAGTTCCCTTTTCTTGTACGAAAAGAAATCTTGGGGATATATTCCTTCTTCACCCTTACTTGATAATATCCCAACCACAAATTTACCTTGGAGAAGTATTGTGCTCCATGTAGCTGATCGAACAAGTCATCAATTCGTGGGAGAGGATACTTGGTCTTTATCATGATTTTGTTAAGCTCACGATAATCAATGCAAAGGCGCATTGACCCATCCTTCTTCTTGATGAAGAGGACTGGTGGACCCCATGGTAAAGCACTTGGGAATATAAACCCTTTATATAGATTCTTCTGTAGTTGTTTCTTCAGCTCATCAAGTTCCACAACAACCATTCTATATGGAGTCTTTGATATTGGCAATTCCCTGGGTATAAGATCAATTGAGAATTCAACATCTCTTCTAGGAGGAAGACCAATAAATTCATCAAGAAATAGTTCAGCAAATTCCCTCATAATAGGCATGTATTCAAGGATAGTTACCTCCTTAGACTCAATCATCTGAGCCATATACGCGTGCTTATAGGGAAGTAATATCCACACTTGATATGATGGAGCTAAATAAGATTCATCTTCTTCCTTGCACTTGTATATAATCGGGGGTCTATTTTATACATGGAGAGGGATTTCCCTCTCATGATAATTTATGTTGGTTCTATATAAGGAAATCCAATTCATGCCAATAATTACATCAAATTCCACCAAAGTGAGTATGATGAGGTTCTTCGGGAAGTTAAATCCACCAATTAAAATAGGGGAGGAGTTATATTCATGGGATGAAATGATTTCCCCATTTTCCATACTCACAAAAATATTTACTTCCATTATTTTTGGTGGTGTTAATATTGTTCTACAAAACATTTGGGATATAAAAGAATGCATAGAACCTGAATCAAAATGTATGTTCTCTATTCTTGAATGAATAAATAGCATACCTATCACCACTTTGTTTTCGGAGCTCACTTCGGCAGTAGTGATGGAAAAATCATGCCCTTGCTATCTTGGTGGTTGTTGGTTGCCTCAAAAAACCCTTGGATTAGGGGACTTATTTGCAAGATGCCCTAGTTTTTTGTAGTTGAAGCAATGAAGAATGAATTGAGAGTTAAATAGAGCGTTTCTCCCCTTTATCACAGCCGTGGGTTTTTCTTGTCGGCAGTTAATGGCTAGGTGACCTTCTCTTCCACACCTAAAGCATTTCCTCATCCCCTTCAGGCAATTTTCGGGGTGCTTCTTTCTGCACTTTTGGTAAGTGGGGTGTTATATTTTCTTAGCAGCATTTGATTTATCCATCAGACCACTAGAATTAATGTCCACCTTACTATTCTTATCCCCATGATACCCTTGAGGTTCTCCGATCTCCATTTCAACCTTGAGGGAACATCAGACAATTTCTTCATAGCTGTCGAAGTTGCGGATCGCCAAGGCTTTTCGCTGGCTAGGTTTCAGCCCACCAGAGAAGAGGTCAACCTTGAATTTGGGGGTAAAGACAAATCCAGAAGCATATCATGAAAGCCTTGTGAAGTTTTCCTAGTACGCTATGACATATTCATCATCTTTTTTCTTGAGGGAAAGGAAGTCCCTTTCTATCTTAAGTCAGATGGTGTAGAGAAAATAATTATCAAAAAACATCTTCTAGAAATCCTTCCATTCGAACACCTCGATCTCCTCCTCAGGATTCGTATTTTTTATCAATTTCCACCATTTATCAACTTCACCCTCCATATGATAAGAAGATATAAGAACCTTCTCTTGTTCAGAACATTTAAGGATGGAGAATATCTTTTCAATGGAGTTGATCCATTTTCAGTGATTGAGGGATCAGATGATCCATTACAAGTAGGAGGCATTTGCCTCATTATGATTTCAATAGTGACTTGTTCTTTATTGGGGGGGGGGGGGGTTGAACATTCCTATTGACCCATGTTTCTATTAAAATCTTGAGTTAACTGAGAGATAACTGTGAAAATGTTCACAATTCTTTCTCCCATTGGATTGGGAATCTCAGTAGCACAGTCATCACATTGATCTTCACATCGGTTGTTAGCCCGAGTCCTCCTATTACCTGTTATTGGTTGGAATAAATGGAAAGTTTGGGGTAACACATAAAGGGTAATCCAAGGACAAAACAAATGACTTATAAATATATTTTATTTCCTTAACTTATGAATCTATAGGCTTCAATCTATGTTATCCATGATCTACTTTCTAACATATATTCTTAGGGGATTTTTTTAATTCCCTTAATAATGGTTCATACTAAGCTTATGAATTTACCAATGCATATCCCCTGAGAGTGTCGTAACCAACAGTGTATCAAGGCCCATTTTCATGTATCAGGATACCCTGGGTCAAGATCGAAACTCCTTGTCACGGTTTTCACACCTAAGTACATCTGTTCCTGAGCCTCCTCTACCTGCTCGTATCCAGATAGGGATGCATTTTATTGATAAACCACTTACTCAATACTCAAAAAAACTTAGGGATGTTTTTATTATACTTAGTATTATCCTTAAGTCTTCACTAGGGTTTTCTAATCCTAATCCCAAAAAATAACTAAACCTATACTCTGATACCAACTATAAAAACCATGCTCTTTATTACACACTAAAACATAATTTATTACAAAACTTCACTTGATAAGACATAGAAGATTGAGATGTATAGTGTATTTGGGTCTTAAGATCATTATATAACAACTTAAAACATGAAATACAATATATTTATTGAAAACTTCATTTACATGACCACTATATTCCCTCGTACTTAGCATTGCATGGGATAACCTGAGGACATGCATAAGAAAAGGGTGAGCTATAAATCCAAGTAGGGGAATAAACATGGAATAACACGAGGAATACAATAAATGTTAGACAATAGGAATATCAATGGAGCACAAGATAAACATGAACTTAAATGCATGATAAATAATGATAATCATAACATGGAAATATGGAAATAACACTTAACATGGAATTTAGCACGAGCCAAGGATCATTGAACATGAAGCATGAGTAAAACCTCTTTACACATGAAGCACGAGTAAACCATCATTTTAATTTAATTATCATGAGTTAACACTAATTGCACATGACGTGTCAGGATACTATACTTTTCCCAATGCATTGGAATTCTATCAGGGCCGACCCTTCTTAAACATTTCATTTCATGCATAAGTGTGCCACATGGATCATATAACATGGAATCAATCAAAATCATAAGTTATTACATGATTAAGTAATGGGGAATAAATACATGAAAGTACCATTCAATATATATATTTTCATAAAGGTGAATACCCTTGATAGATACATGGGTATGGTATTCACTTCACAATGATCTTGGCTTGGAAAAATGCGGTGCAATTTCGACAGCATAATTACGTGACATAAGGATTCATGAAAATGGTTGATGACATAGAAATGGTTGTATCATCATATTTAAATTAAATGGACACTAATGGGGTCATATAGATACATTTCCCAACAAATTTAATGTAATTTAGATGCATAATACAAAATAATTACTTAGATGTAAAAGAGGAGAGAGAAATCCCTCACTGAATTTCGACATGGTAACATGTGTACATGGGAGGAATTAATGATAGAGAAAGGGGTATCCCATAATCCAAACATAAATATGTAAGTATGGGGGAGGTTAGAAATCATACCCCAACATTTTTAATTGTAAACAAAAGGTCATAACAACTTAAATAAAATTGGACCAAAATGAGAAAGGAAGAAATCCCTTACTTGGAAGTGCGATCCCAAAATCATAGGAGAGGCTTCTTGGGAGCTTGAGGCACCTTGGGATGATTATATAGAGAGGATTTAATGGGTTTGTTTAACTAAAAAGGATTTTAGTGAAGAGGAAGTGGGAGTTTGGGTGGGTTTATATAGGAAAGGAGAGGGAATTATTTATTATTTAGGTTTGGGATACCTCACATTAAACTAATCAAAACCACAAACCAACCCATGGTTTTTGCCCATATTTTTTGAGAAAGGAGAGTGGAAAAAAATATTTTATAAGTACAATGGCATAAATTCTTGAAATAATAGGGTTTCTTAAGTGGAGGTGAGTCACACTCTCAAGGAAAACAATTTAAAAAGATAAAATGTTTTATAAGCCTTGAAGGGTCCACTAAATCTTTGTAAAATAAATCAAACAAACCGAAAATCACATTATTTTAATGGTAAAACATATATTTGCCTAACATAATGTTTATAGTATTTTATTACATCACTATTGGGTCATTATGATGTCATAAAACACATTATATATTTAAACGGTATTTAATTTTTACCCAAAAATTCGACTGTCTCAGAAAATTATGAAAAATTAACCGTTGGATAATTTTGAAGTCCTGATTTAAAAAATAATATTTATTTTATCTAAATAATTTTCTAAATATGTGAATTTTTAATTTTAAAATAAAAACTTACATTTATCGAAAATTAATGGGTTTTGAAAAACACAGCTTTCAAACCATAATAAAAATTACAATTGAATTCATAAAATTATACGATAATTTATATTTAATAAAAAGTAATTTAATAAAAATAATAAAATTTTATTAAACTGTTATTTAATTCAAAAATCTATTAATTAATCAAAATATATTTCTTAGTTTAATGCTAACTAAAAATACTATTTGTGCTTTAAAACCTGTTTACAAAGAAAAAATAATAAAATGAATGCACATTCTTCATAAAAAAATAATGTACATAGTAATAGTGATATGGTCTTGTTACATAACCCCTTAAAACACCCACATAAAATTGAAGGGTAAGGTGTGCGATGGTGCAGACTCTTGGGGTGGATTATATAACATTACTCGGGTAGTAATATCTATTAACTTACACTTCTCCCATAATCGGTTCCACTCAAGCTTAACTTGTTCAAGCTCGACTTAGGCTTGGTCAAGAGAGAAGAAAAATGACACCACCTTATTTCCGAGCTCTGACAAATGGGCTTCGTATGGGGAAAGTCTACTGGATGAGGCCATCACTTCCTTTGTTTGAGTAAATTGGATTTGTTAAAGCCCTATATTTATACTAATCATTTGATCACTATTCAACGGCTATATTAGTAATGATCACAATTCTTAACGGTATTTTAAAATAAAAAACATAAAACCAAATAAGTGCATACGTTTTACATAACCATAAGAATACATTTAAATAGATCAAAATGAATTTTCATTAATGAATTTTTGGGTCGTTACTGTTTTGAAAAAAAACATTAGTATAAGTACCATGGAGAGACCCTGCACCAATGTTTTTAGCCAAAACCATTGATATATGTCACTTATATGGACCTATACCCATTTTTTTGGAACAAAATGTTGGTATATGTCACTTATATGTAATTATACCAATGATTTTGGACAAAACCTTTGATATAGATCCATTATAGAGACCCAATACCAATAGTTTTTTCAAAA